>CAMOHE010055202.1:63293-84701 GCA_946598075.1 Artocarpus hirsutus
CTTGTCCTTAAGCCGATTATGGATAATCCTATGGGGATACGATACTCTATGATATGTCATGGAGACTTAGTTATACGAGCTTCGTAATTCTATAGAGTTTGAAAGTGCAACTCTAAGCTTTTAGTGGAGTAGCGTTGGAGTTGTTAGTTATGAAATGTATAAATGGGATATTGGGTTTTATAATTATCGGGAGCTTGAACTATATAGGTCCATTTGGTCCCCTTTGCTAGCTCACAAAATCCTGTAACGATACGGCGTACTTTTCTAATTATTGGTGACTTATGTCAGATTTATTAGATTGGTTGAAATTTGAAAGAATCAAATAATTCATGTCTGTTTATTGGTTGAATTAATTTTGTGACAAAATTAATTCAAGATTAAACTTATTAAATTATTGGGATCGGATAATTCTTGTCTGTTTATCAGTTGATTTAATTTTGAATAAATTATATCACTTGTAGAATTATTAGGAATCTATTTATTTTCTTAGAGATTATCTAGATAAAGTTGTTTTAATTAGATAACTTCTCTATTGGGTTATTTGAATTAAAACTGAGGCTTTATCCTATAGAATCTCGGGTGAAAAATAAAAGATTCGCTGACATTTTTTTCGGTAGTTCGGCATGCCGATCCTAAAGTTTGGACTGTCGATCAGGCAAGTTCGGCCTGCCTATGCGCGAATTAAAAATCATGCATTTTTACGCAGATTTCATCTTATATTGATCCAAATTTGATTCTGATTCAAATTTTTGAGACCTTATTTGATAAGAAATGACCCTAGACCCAACCTCTATAAATAGGGAGTGAGTCTCATGAGTTATTTAGATCAATTGAGAGATTAATAGTGATACTCTGGTAGTGAGAATCTAAAACTCCTTGAGAGCTCTTGTTCACAAATCACGAACACTAGCTTTGGGTTCTCTCAATTGGTTAGAAGGAGAGTCACCTTGAGGAAGAGCTGTACGTGTGAGCCCACACTCACTCTGATCGTGGATAGAGAATAGCAAAGAAAACCAGTTGGTTGAGGCTCTTCTGGAATGTTACTTCTCTACACAGGTTTCGGGAGTTTTTCGGCGACTACAAGGTCAGTAAGATCAGGTTAATTTATATATATAGCATGTCAAACTTGTGTTTTGAAAAATACGCTGATTTAAAATTTTTAAAATTCCACTGCGTATTATTTTTCCAACAGTGCCAATATTTCTATTCACGGAGTCCATCTCCGATGGCTAAGACAAACCATATCCATTAGGGATATAGAAAACATAATAATCTTTGCATAAATAAAGCACCTAACTTTATTCCTTCTATTGCAGATCTTATGATTTTGGACGTCACCTTAAGAATCGTGTCTTTTGCATAATCTACCTATCATATGCCTAATTCTTAAAGGTTTAGTCTGATAGTCTTAGACTTTTGTTTGCTTAACATACATTCAACAAATATGAACGTAAAGAGGATAAGATTTGGTATATAAATAATAAATTAATTCTTTATTGATAAAAATGTCTCCAAAAACATATTACATTTTTACTCCTTAGGGCATACACGTCCATAGAGATTATTGGCTCCAAGGTTTCAAAAAGTTGTTTTAAATTTGTCTTGATGATAATAAATACAATTTTTGTTTATATGTACAAATATGTATTTTAAGCTAATGAATATCTTGAGTATTGCAAAGCTTATGTTTCAAGCAAATCAAGTGAAGATCACTCAAGAAGATTCAAGGTAGATTGCAACTTGGAAGGAACTCACACGGACTTGAAGAACACAAGATTTCACCACGTTTTAGTCTAAATGTAATGAGCAACTCTTAACCAAAATATGATCAATAGAAAGCTCAAGATCACACACTCACTTTGCATTCATGAATTTTGCATATTAGTGTTCAAAATATTTGAAGTGGTATTGTATGAGAAAAAGTGATTTAAACTACATTAAAATTGTTTGAGCAAGTTTTTACAAAAATAGCATTTAAAGCATTTTTTCTCAAGCAAAATGGCTAAAGGCCGATAGGCTTGCTGGCTAGCCTGTTGAACCATGATTGGCTTGCCAATCTCTTGGTTCGGCCTACCGATCTATGGGTTTTTAAACCCCAATTTTCAAAGTTCAGATGTCCTATCAAAGACCTGTCTTCAGCCTACTGGTGACCGAAGTTTAGCCCACCAAACCTTCAACCGGCCTACCAATTTGTTGACCGTTAGAAGTCTATTTTAAATCTTTTCAAACTTTGGCCTTCCAATCAAATTGACTAGCTTGCCAAATTGTTTATAACAGGTAGTTTTCAACCCATTAAAAACCCATCACAAACGGCTCGTTTGATCACTTTTCAAGCTTTTGAGCCAAAATTGAGCTTTTGAGGTCTATATATACCCCTCCATTATTTTGGTAAATATCTAGAAAATCAAGAATGATAAGAAACCTTTGACCACTTTTACATTGTTTTAGCATTCATACACATTCTCTTGAGCCAAATTTGTTTCATATCTTCATTGAAAATTACTCACACCTCCAAAGACAAACCTCACTTTGTATTCTTATTCTCTTTTGGAGTGTTTATTTTGTGACTGTACCAAAGATACAAAAACATCTACCCTTACTGTTAGGTTTTTCAAAGCCTTGTAAATTTGCAATAATTGCTTAGATAGTCTCTAAAAAATTGTCACATTATAAGAAGGTGTGGTGAGTCTCGAGTAGAACAAGTCACTGGTTGTACAAAAGAGTGATCACGTAGAAAAGGCGATTGTATAGTGCAAGAGGTCGAGTGAAGAGTCTTTCTTCTGGTCGACAATAGTTGACATGGGCATATTCGTCGAACCACTATAAATAGCATTTGCATTTCTTCTCCTTACTCTTTTATTTAAATGCAATTTAATTATTGTCTACTTGAATTTAATTTTTCTAGTTAGCATATCTATTGCTTGCGCACTATTGTTCTAGAAATTTCCAATATTTGTAAAAAGTTTTCAAAAACCTAATTCACCTTCATCTTGGGTAGCTATTTTTGGGCTAACAAAGACATTGCAAATTAGATTAAGGCCCATCAAAGGAAGGCATGTTACCTAACTAGGAGCTTGATCCATGACGATGAGCTCGATGATCACTCAATCATGTTCCATAGCAACGAAGCCTCAATGCTAGACAAACCATATGATGATGCATTAGTCATCAGCTTGAACACAACTAATTACGAAATCAACAAGATTTTAGTTGACAATGGAAGTTTAGTTGACATTCATTTCGTCTTAACCCTGAGAGAGATATGGAAATCGATGAAAAGAAAATAAAGAAGAGAAACACAACACTTATCAGATTCAATAATGAAGCAACTGCAGCAATCAAGAGAATTAAGCTCACAATATTCATTGTAGGAGAAAACAAAATGACAAATTTTCTTATCATGGACTGCCTGTCAGGCAACAACATCATCCTTAGCAGACCTGGTATACAAGGCTAGTTTATAACAATCATAGGATACCATGTTGAATGGGCATGAAAGAAGGGAGCCCATCTTGAAGCAACTAGAGGAAGTTTAGATTGACGCCAACAATAAAAGAAGCATTATGAACATCAGCTCGTAATAGGAACCAGATGTAAGGTAGCCATAGTTTATTTTCTAAAAAGGTGCAAAAATTGCTCCACTAGGTCGCACGCTAACATGTCCAGATTGACCCAAGCGTCATCACTAATCATCTAAACATCTACCTTAATCATCGACCCATGAGGCAAAAGCGAAGAAGGTTTGGCATCAAGCGAAACCATATAGTCAAGGAGGAAGTCCAATGATTGCTCAAAGAAAGATTCATCAAACCAGTGCAATATCTAGATTGGTTTACTAACGTCGTTATCATGTAAAAGAAAAACAAAAAATGAAGGATGTGTGTCGACTTAATAGATTTGAACAAAGCCTCTCCAAAAGATAGCTACCCCCACCCCCACATAGACTAGTCAATGTGACTACTAGTCACAAGCTTTAAGTTTCTTTGACACCTTCTTGGGATACAATTAGATCTTGCTCCACCTAGAAGACCAAGAAAAAGGTACCTTTATCATGGTACTTGACATCTTTTATTTAATAGTCATGCCTATTGGCCTTAAAATTGCTGGAGCCACCTAACAAAGGTTAGCAAATCTAACGTTCAAAGAGCATATAAAAAAGAATATGGAAGTCTATATTGACGACATGCTTTTGTAGTTCCTTCAAACCTAGTATCATGTTCAACACTCGTAAGAATGTTCTGATGTCATGTGAAACTATAATATGAAGCTGAAACTAGAGAAATGCACATTCGGCCTGGCAAGTAGGATGTTCCTCATATTCCTAGTTACTTGAATAGGGATCGAGAAAAAGCCGTGTTGGAAAAACTATACAATATAGAAGCACATAAATTAATAATAAATTTTACGTACCTTTTTTATATACCAAAGTTTGCTGAAAAGTTTGACTAAAGAAGAATTTTCTAGAAGAGCCTTAACTAATTGGTCTTCCTCGTTATTCTCTATCCATGATCGGAGTGCAAGTGGTCGCACACTATATAGCCATTTCTCTGATGACTCTCTTTCCAACCAGTTGAGAAAACCAAGAGCTAAGATTTCAAATGTTGAACAATAGCTCTCTAGGAGTTTCAGAGTTTCTCTTACTAGAAAACTCATTCTATGCTTCTTAAATAATCTAAGAAACAATGAAAAATAGTTCTATTTTTATTGTGGTCAGATATTGGGTTAGTTATTATCAGATTCGGCTTCAAAATTCGAGTTCATATCAGTTTTTGATTTCCAGGCATAGTTGATGCGCCTTTGTATCGTGGTCAATTGCAGCTCACAGCCCAAAAGTCTGAATCGAATTTGAACTCCTCAAACTTATTCGATTAATAAAATATCAATCAATTAGATAAATCCTATATTATTTGACCTGGGTATCTTTTATAGGGCCTCAATTTTAATTCAAATAACCAAATAGGAAAGTTATCTAATTTAAATCATTATATACTAATAAACTCATACAAATAAAATATATTCAAATAATCCAACATGATTAGCTTGAATTAATTCACAAAATTAATTCAACCAATAAACCAACATGAATTATTAATCCAATCAACTCAAATTTTTTCCAATCTAATAATTAATGTAAGTCACCAATATGCAGGAAAAACATGTCGTATCATTATAGGAATTATTATGAGCTAGCAAAGTCGATCTAATGGACATATATAGATCAAGCTCCTATAATTATAAAATAACATGTCTCAGATACATATATTTTATAATTATCAACTCTAACGTTACTCCACTAAAAGCTTAGAGCTGCACTCTCGAACTACATAAAATTACAAAGGTCCAATAAGCTGATTGTCCATGACATATAAAAATGTGTAATATCCATATTAGATATTCATAATTGGCTTAAGGATAAATTCTGTTTTACATTCTCGATTATTTTTATCTTATATTCGATTATCTCACCATTATAATACTTATTATTCATAAATAGTATACCATTCGATTACACCTATATATCTGAATGGTTAAGTGCTCTTGTCTTCTAATTACAGGATAATGCCTATAAGAAAATATCATTAACTCTACAAAAGAACTACAGATTTAATATCTATGAATAACGAGTTTACATCAATCAAAAGTCATGTCTCTAACATACCGATATGTGTATCTTCATCTAATTCAAAATTCATCCTTTGACGCATTGAAAGATACAAGTCAAGAACACAGGCCCGTTAATTCATTTTAGAATTAAGACATAACACATACATTTGTCAAAAGTGAATTGATTTAAACAAACAGAATTATTAATCAAATCTATTTAACTTTTGCCCCAATTTAATGTATCATCACTTATGATAATATACCAATGTTTCTACTCGCAGTCTTACTCCGATGACGAAGATAAGTCATCTCCCGTTGGGGATGTAGATAACGTAACAATCTTAACATGAATAATGTGCCTAACTTTATTCCCTTGATTGTGGATATTATAATTTAGACTATCACCTTTTAAGATTTATGTCTTCGACATAATCTATCTATTATATGCACGATCTTAAAAATTTAGATTGATAGTCTCAGACTTTTGTTTGCTTATCATATATTCAATATAAATGAACATAAAGAGGACAATATCAGGTATATGAATAATAAATAAACTCTTTATTGATTAAATGTCTTCAAAAACTTATTACATCATTAATTCTCTACGCACCTAGTCTAACAATCTCCCATTTACTCTAAGTGAGTAAATGTGACATGTTTCATATCCTCATAGCCCCTACGTGCTTCTCAAAAACCCTCATTGGTAGTGTCTTAATGAAAGGATTAGCTATATTGTCCTCAGATGCGATCTTGATATTGCAACATGTTCACCCTCAATGAAGTTCTTTATCACATGATATTTCTAATGTATATGTTTACTATACTTATGAAATCTTGGTTCCTTAGCATTAGTTATTGCTGTAGTGATCACAATACAGTGACATTACTTTATCCATACTAGGAACAACCTCAAGATCCCTAAGGAACTTGCAAAGCCACATAGCTTCTTTTGAAGCTTCACTAGCCACCATATACTCAGCTTCCATCTTTGAATCTAAAGTACAATCTTGCTTAACACTTCTCCAAACAATGGTGCTTCCTTTTATAACAAACACTAAACCTAAAGTCGATCTTCTCGAATCCAGACACGGTTGGAAATCTGAGTCAGTGTATCTAAGAGTTGTTAGATCCTCACCAGTATGCACTAGTATGTAACCTCTAGTCCTTCTTAGGTAATTGAAAATATGCTTGACCGCAACCCAATGGTTTTGTCCTAGATCTGACTGAAATTGAATTTCTATCCCAACTACATAACAAATGTCTGATCAAGTGCAAAGTATAGCATACATGAAACTATGCACTACTAAAGCAGAAGGCACCACTTTCATGTATCCTCTTTCTTCATTAGACTTTGAAGAGCATTTCTTAGAAAGAGTAATTCTAGACCTAAATGGTTGCCCACCTTTTCTGGAATTCTACATTGCATACTTCTCAAGAATTTTGTCGATGTAGGTGGCTTGGGATAAAGCTATCATTTTGTTGTTCATATCTCAAAAGATTTGAATACCTAGAACATAATTACCTTCACCCAAGTCTTTTATGTCAAACTACTTGGTCAACCCCAATTTGACGGATGACAATGCCCCAACGTCATTACCAATAGGCAGAATGTCATCCACATAGAGTGGTAGAAAAGCTACCTTTCCTTTTTTAATGTGTTTATAAACACATGGTTTGTCCACGTCTTGTTCAAATCCATAAGTCTTAAGGACTTGATCAAATCTTATGTTTCAAGAACAAGAAGCTTCCTTAAGTACATAAATAGACGTCAGCAACTTACAAACCTTACTCTCTTGACCTTTAGCTTTGAACTCATATGGTTGTACCATATATATGGTCTCATGTCTCATCAACATAGCCATATCAGAAAGGCCATCTAGACATCCATTTATCAAATCTCATAATCGAGAGCGATAGCTAGGGATAAGAGAATATAGATGGACTTAAGCATGGCTACAGGTGAAAAGGTTTCCTTGTAATCAATGCCTTCCTTTTGTGTGTATCCCTTTGCTACCAATCTAGCCTTATGGGTTTTGACTTTCCCATCTACTCCTCTCTTTCTCTTGTAGACCCATATACACTCTATGGGTTTTACCCCTTCATGAAGGTCCACAAGCTCTCAGACAGAATTTGTCATAACCCGCCTTTTCGGGCTGTGATTATTTTTTTAAACTGAAATAAATACTTTACTTTACAATAAATTTGGTAACTCCCAAAATACTTTCTCTCACTTATTTTTACATAAACATTCTTACTATTACAACATTTTCTTGTTCAAACATTCCTTTTCAAAATAACATATAAAATGCACAGCGAAAACATTCAGTAGCGGACCCATACCCAATCTGCACCCATCATCCGTCCGCCAGCTCATCGTTACAATTTATTCTGACCTTTTCATCGGAATACCTACAGCATGAAAAACTTAATGAGCTAACGCCTAGTAAGTCCCATAAATCCCACATGGACAATCAATTGAATGCATGATTCAATTATGCTTTCTTATGAAATTTCCTTATCTTGATCATTCCTTATCTTTCATTAGGGCCTAAGTGTTCGTACCATTGCGCAATATCATTTAGGCCTCTGTAACATCGTGACCATATTTTATCCTTTAAACTCCCCTTACTTCGGGAGGCGGTACGACACTTTTCTTAACTTCTGGTGACATATTTACCAGTTCATTTAATATGGTTGTCATACCAGGCATGAAATGATAATCACATGTTATCCATGATATATGAGTTTGTATGCATAACAAAGTACACACAAGTTCCTACTTCGTATACATACACGTATTCATTATTGTATACACTGATACACCATATCTTGTACATAATAATAGTTATCTACTTAGGTATTCTAATTGCATACACATAGGCATCGATTCTATACCTCTTAGATATTCATTCCATAACAACGTACAAGTTTGCATTGCAATATATACCCTAATATGTATATACACGCATTCTACACCTACCATTTCCTACTGTAGGTGGGAAGGGTACTTACTTGTTTTTGTGTACTGTAAAATCAACTTTGATCTTTGGTCTCCTAGACTCCTAGGATCCTGTTGGCCAATTACAAAATTATTAGCCAATTCCAATACTTTTTATCACAAAACGTTCATTACTTAATCATTCAAGTTGTATAACTGTACACAACTCTGTAGATACTGATTTTCTTATTTCTTTTTAATTCTACCCTATCGTTACTTACGAAGGGCGAAAATCTTTCTAATCACTTTCTTTTCCTATCTGTGACCTTATTAGAGCTACATGGGTTATTCGGGCAAAAATGACGATTTTGCCCTTCATGCCTTATTGACCGATCCGAGCTCGATTTCGTTCTTTTAACAAAAATGGCCACATATTAACTTCAAAATAATGTCCTAGTGGTTTGAAACCCTTTATTTCACACTTAAGCCCTTTTTTTCATAAAACTTTACGGTTTAGCCCCTAAACGGAAAATTGTGACAATTTTGCCTCCAGGGCTAAAATTTTCACTTTACATCAAAAATTCCTATTTTTTATAAGAAACATTTTTGCTCAAAGTAACATGCCTTGAATTTGAAAAATGACGTTTTTGCTATTTTAACACATTTTCACTTTTAACATATTCTTGAAAATTCAAAAACTCACAAACGGTTGAGTTTTTCGACTAACTGTTTGCCATGTTTAACAGTTTCATCAAGATCTACAAATTTTGTGTTTTAACTTTTTCAAAAATCTCACTGTACAAGGGTGTTTTCGGTTGTTTTCCATTTCTGTCGAGAAAGAAAATTTTCTTTTAATTTAATCCCTTGGACGTTTTTGTCAAATTCCTTTTCAAAATTTCAAATCTACCCCTGCTATTCCATGCCTTACTCAGGTCATTTTCGTGCTCAAACCTCATTTTTACACAATTTAACCATAAAATTGCAAAAATATAATTTTATGCAAAAACTACTATTTTGCACCATAAATCAAAATTTCACCATCTAAACAGGTCATTCATCACATTCACATGTAATTCCATCAAATATAAGCTCAAAAGCTCATATGGGTTTGAGAGAATAAAAATCAAACAAAAATTCAAAACTTTAAATATCAAAACTTACCAAAATAACCTCTTTTTGATTTCTAACCTTGAAATTCCTTTTGATCTGCCTCTAAGCCTCCTTTTCATGCAAAAATAACATGGGTTAATATCCTTTCTTCAACCCATGAGAAATCCTTTAAAAACTCATCAAAAAGTTTAGAATTTCACCTTTAATCTTGTAAAATCCTTGGGGCTTGCTTCTAAAATTGTTTCGGGACTATTTTTGCAAATTTTGGGGTTGAGAAAAATTTTTGAGAGCTTCCTTCAATGGCTGCCGAATCTTGGAGAAGAAGGAAAAGTGAAAATTTATGATAAACAAGCCTTAAATGCTCACTTATCCATTTGGTGACTCATGGTAGCTCATGAGTATACCACTTAGCTGTCCTCACATGATTGGGCCACCTTTTAGGGCTTGGTGGCCCAATAACAAACAAACAAATGTCCACTTAGTTGGGCTAAAAATTTACACAGTGTAATTTTTCATCACGCAGTATTTTTCTTATACTGCCATGGTCAAATCGGTGTTCTTTCTATCCTTAGACTGTATAAAAATATTTAGCTTACTTTTCGTTCAATTTTGGAGGCCAATCATAACGTTCTTCGTATCTGCATTTTCATTTAGCAGTATTCTTATACTGCTCTGGCCTCCTTTCTATCCTAGGTTAGGGTTCGGACAACCTTTGTGTCCTAGTTGCATTCTAGTCGTTCATTCATTTATATCACAATTTTACAATTAATTGTGATATAAAATTCATTTTATGGGTATTATTCACAAATTTCTGAGTAATTCAACTCATGAAATCTGTATTTTACTATACCCAACATTTCATCACATTTCCTATAAAATATGCAATCGATGCTGTTTATTCATACTTTATCGTAATTTGTACAAAATTATAACTTTCACAAAAATCATATTTTTTAAAAAAGTAAATTCATTAATTAAACCCAATTAAATATTAAGTTTTATTAATGAAATTTTCTCGGTCATTACAGAATTAATGTTTATAGACAGAATTAATCTTTATAGACTTCATCTTTGTGTTCATAGCTTCTATCTAGATCTTTGAATCAACATCCTCTATAGACTCTTTAAAAATGGAAGGATCTCTATCATGTTCAGTTGGTTCAACTAAGTAGGCTTCACTATTGAACAAATACCTCTTGGGTTGATGCTCGATCCTCCCATTACGCCAAAGCTCCCTAGGTTGTTGTTTGGCCAGTTTTTCTACATTGATTGGACTAGTTTCACCCAAAACCCTTGGAGTGATTGAATCACTTGCTAATTCCTTGAGTACCACTCGACTACGAGGCATAAAGTCGTTCATATAACTTTCCTCATAGAAAGTCGCATTCGTTAAAATCATGACTTTATTTTCTTTTGGGTTATAAAAATAACCCCTTTAATCCCTTTTGGATATCCTATAAACACATACAGTTCCAAACATGCTTCAAACTTGTTCACTTCCTTGTACAGGACGTGAGCAAGACATCTCTATATGCAAATATGTTTTAAGGATATCTTTCTACCAGTCCACAACTCGTGAGGAGTTTTAGGAACCAATTTTGAAGGCACATTGTTCAAAAGATAACATGTGGTTTGTAGTGCATATCCCCAAAATGATAAAGGTAAAGTAGAATAACTCATCATGGACCTAACCATGTCCAATAAAGTTCTATTCTTTCTCTTAGCCATGATATTCTACTATGGAGTGCCTGGCCTAGTCAAATGGGAAAAAATCATATTCTTTAATAAGCGTCCTAAAAACTCATCAGAGAGGTATTCTCCACCACGATTGGATCGAAGTGCCTTTATGAGTTTACCTAATTGCTTCTCCACTTTAGCTCGAAACTCCCTGAATTATCAAAAGTTTTGCTCTTATGATGCATTTGATAGACATACCCATATCTTGAGTAATCATCAATAAAAGTGACAAAATACTCATATCATCCTCGTACCTTGATGTTCATGGAATCACAAACATCACTATACACTAGGTTTACAACCCTTTACCCCTTCGGCTCAATTGCCCTTAGACCTGAGTGGTCTTTTGGTCATTTTTCCCTCCAAACAAGATTCAGATTATGGTATAGATTCCATCTCTAGGTCATTTAAAGGTCCATCTCTTACTAACCATTGAATCTTATGTAGGTTAATATGCCCTAATCGCAAGTGCCAAAGATAAATCTTATTAGAGTGAGAAGATTTAAGTCTTTTAAAGTTTAGGAACATTAAAACAATATCTCAAAACTAAAGTACTATAACTATCAAAGTAAAGATGGACATCTCCTACTACTTTAGCCAACATTAAGAATCCATCGCCCATCCGCAACATGAAGTGCTCATGTAGTAGACTTCTCGTTTTCTTGAAACCCTATAGAGAAACACAAACATGATTTGTTGCTCTAGAATCTATGACCCAAGTGTCATTTGATTCCTCAACTAAACAAGTTTCTCAAGATAGGAAGCCTTTGCAATTCGTTTTGACATGCCCATCCTTCCTGCAAAAAAAGCGCTTTACTTATTCAAGTTCCTCTTTTTCTTCTTTTTGTCATTGCCTTTTGCTGGGACAGAAGATTTCTCGTTCTTAGCCCTTCACTTCTTTTTATTCCTAAAGTTAGAATTGGAACCAGATGTAGCCACCAAGTTTGCCTCCCCACCAACAAGAGCTTCTTTGATCAGATTCTCAAACTCCTATAACTGCTTCATAAGCTCAGTCAAGGTAATATGCTATCTATTGCTCAAGTTATATGAAGCTCTAAATGGGATAAACTCCTTAGAGAGAGTCTCAAAGATCATAGTCATCTATGACTTAACATCAATGTCAGCTCTATGGGTTTAAGCCTTAGTGATGCAACCCATGACCAACATCATATGCACCTTCATAGAAGTCCCCGGTCTTTCTTTGTAGTTGAGGAGCTTCAGAAGAACCCTTTGCCATTTTGTTAAGGCTTGGCCTCCAAACATGTCTTTTAGATTATGCAAGATCTACCTAGTAGTCTCATAATCTCTATGTTGAGCCTATAGCACATTATTCATGCTAGCCATAACATAACAACGGGCATGATCATAAGCATCCTTCTAATAATCATACGCTTGGATTTGCTCGTTAGTGGATTCACCGGTAGGCTCAATAAGACACGATGTGATTAGCATAAATTTTAATTTTTCAAAGGAAAGGACGATATTTAGGATCCTTTTTCAATCATTATAATTCTTGCCAGTTAATGTGTTTTTATCGAGTATTAAATATAAAGTGTTTTTAGACATTTTTATCTATAATAAAAAATCATATACCAAATATAAACAAATATTCCACAACAATTTAGTAAGGAAACACAAGCAAGTAAGTATACAATGGGTTTATATATCAAAACCTTGAAAATATCACAACCTTATAATGATAATCCCTAACTTAGAATTCAACAAGCTGTCTAGGGGAGACTTGCCAAATTCTATTAGGAACACAGATCCTCTCCTAATTAATATATGCCATCTAAGACCCGTATGATTCAGCATATACTAATAATCATTTTCTTTGGCTATTAACTTTGTTAATAGAGCTCCTAAGGGAGGTTAATAATAAAATTAATTTTAAGTATATAACCTTCGTTTCAACTATTTTATCCATAATTTATATTCGCCACCTAGGGGTGTACAACGATAAATCATTGTAAAATAAATTATCCCTTCAGAAATTCAACTTGATACATGATGAAATCCCTTCCTAGGGGTCAAAACCATCATATGTTATCTATGGACCAACGATGGAGGCCTTAGGTCCTCTCTTTGAAAACTTTCTCCCACTCACTATTTTAAAAACAAGGTTTTATGTTAACATACATGAAAAATTTTTAATGAGTGGCACTCTCTATTTTACATGGCATGTTATCAACATACATGATAAAATATATTATAATACAGACAAGCAACGCAACATGCAAATATACAAGCAATATAACAAACAGCCGTAATATCATGGTTCTATCTTAGAAAAAGAAAATAAAGATTACAAAAGATTAATCAAAACATATTATCGATTATTCATCTTATATCTTCTCGTTGTATTCTTCTTCATGTGGCATCCATATTTAATTCTTCAATCTCATATAGATGAAAATTTTATTCTTCTAGTTATCATAAAATTTTATGTTTCTTAGAAGTATCTCAAAAAACAATATAAAAACTATACCGAAAACACACTGTTTAAAACAAAGGGTTCTGCTTGCTATCGGCTCGTCGATTTGGGAGATCAACCTACCGGTCTACTACCATCAGCCTACCAATATTGGGTAACTAACCTGCCAATTGACACTAAACTAGTGTTTTTCAAACTTTTATAAAAAAAATAATTTTAAGCAATTTTTAGTTTATTTTTCAGTAATTCAAAAACGTAAAAAATTTATAAACATAGAACTACACTTATCTCTATCTTCTAGATCCATCTTCTTTTCGAATAATTATTTTAATACAAATTTTATAAACCAAAATTAAAATAATAAATTCTAAACGGTGATGATAGACCGCCATGTAGTTGCATGAAAAATCTAGATACATATTCTAACCTATAAGGAACCATAACTAGCAAAATTAATTAATTAAAATAATAACTAGAAACTTAATTAACTATAATTAATTAATAAACATCTATCATACAAACTCATGACAACATTATACATAGAAAACCTAGAGTGCCAACTCTATAAAAAAATAAAATTCAAGCATAGGAGAGAATAAGATTATATAATTTATATAAATAGCATGATCACAAACCATAAAATCAATGTAAAATAGTTGGAAAAATGATAGTAGCAGAATTTAAAAATAAATTTAAATCAAAGTCTTTTCTAAAAAATAAGTTTGACATGGTAAGTACATAAATTAATAACAGATCTTACATGCCTCTTTTACATACCGAAGTCTACAAAAAATTCTGACTAAAGAAGAACCTTTTGGAAGAGCCTCAACCAACTGGTCTTCCGGCTATTCTTTATCCATGATCAGAGTGCAGGTGGTCACACATTGTACAGCCTTTTCTTCGATGACTCTCCTTCCAACCACTTAAGCAAACCAGGAGCTAAGGTTCCAGATATTGAACAATAGCTTTGTGGGAGTTTTAGAGTTTCTCTCACTAGAAAACTCACTCTATACTTTTCAAATGGTCTAAGAAATAACAAAAAATAGTTCGCTTTCTTATAGTGGTCAGATCTGGGTTAGTCCTTATTAGATCCGGCTTCAAAATTCAAGTTTAGATCAGTTTCTAATTGAAAACATGAGAAACACATTTTCTATTTATCCAGGCATGGTCGACCACATCTCTACATCATAGTCGACTGTGGCATCGCGGTATAAGAGTCCAAATCGAATTCAAACTCCTTAGACTTATCCGATTAATCCAATCTTAATTAATTGAATAAATCCTATCTTATTTGACCTGGGTATCATTTATAGAGCCTCAATTTTAATTCAAATAATCTAATAGAAAAGTTATTTGATTAATAGTCATCTACAAATAAACTCATACAAATAAAATATATTGAAATAATTCAACATATTTATCTTGAATTAATTCTCCAAATTTATTCATCCAATAAACTAAAATGAATTATTAAATCTAATCAACTCAAATTTTAGCCAATCTAACAATTAACATAAGTCATCAATATGTAAGAAAAACTTGTCGTATCATTACAGGAATTATTATGAGCTAGCAAAGAGGACCTGATGAACGTATATCGATCAAGCTCCTGTAATTATAAAATAACACATCCCATATATATATTTTATAGCTATAAACTCTAACGCTACTCCAGTAAAAGCTTAAAGCTACACTCTCAAACTATATAAAATTACAAAGCCCTAATAAACTAATCGTTCATGACATATCATAATGTGTAACATCCCCATAGAATATTCATAATCAGCTTAAGGATAAAATCTACTTTACTTTCTTGATTATTTTTATCTTATGTTCTATTATTTCACCATTAGAATACTTGCTATTCATAAATAGTATACCATTTAATTACACCTATGTACCCGAATGGTTGAGCGCTCTAGTCTTTCAATTATAGGATAAGGCCTATAAGAGAATAAAGAATAAAGATGTAATAAGAAAGGTAAACGGAAATTGAACATAGCTCTTATTATGAACTATTTATAGAGGACTGACTTATATGTAATGATTATATCAATGGTCGACTCGTTAATCTTCTTTGAGTAATTTTACTATAATTTCAAGAGTTTAGTTTCAGGTTTTTAGTGGCGTGACACTGAAAGTAATAAATTTGGCACATTAATTAAAGAGTTTAATTAATTTTTAAATTTATTGGAGCTTGAATTATAGGTCCATGAGTCCTCAATGCCACATCTATAATACTATATTGGATTTAATACATAGAATAAATTATACGTACTTAATTTGAAATTATTAAATTTTAAATTAATTATTTCACATTTTAGTTACTAATGTGGTACAGAAAAATGTTTTCTGTGACACATAATGTAATGTAATAAATGTTGTCACATTTAACTAAGCATTAGTTAGTTAATTAATTGATTATATTGAATTAATGATGTTTAAATTAATTAATTGATAATATTTAAATAATGAGATTATTTCAATATAATTTTAATTTTGTGTATTCACATATGTGATGGGACCACATTTTGTCTTTTTCTATATGGACACATTTAAATTATTAATTAATTTAAAATCTATTCTTAAATAAATTTGATTTATTTTTTGAATTTAAATATATATATAAGATTTAATTATATGATATTATATATACATATATATAATATATGAAATCATGTTTAAAAACTTTGTAACCGAAAACGTTAACTAATTTTATATATATATATATATATATATATATCGACATATATATATTACGTTAAAGTTAATGTAATCTTTTACGTGTATATATTGTGTGTATATATATTTATAGAATCACTTAAGTGATTTAAATTCCAAAAAAAAAAAAGATAAGGAATATAGAGTATATTCTTTTCCCATATATCTTATATGCTGTTTATTTCAAATTTAAAATTAATTGAAAAATAACTAAATGCTTAAATATAAAGAAATAGAGAAAACAGTTATCTCACGTAACTTTTGTAGAATACTCCATGAGAAAAAAAACTGAGAGTTCTTTCTCTGAAAAAAATAGCCTGCTATCTCATGTGTTGAGTACATAGTAAATTCAGAAAGTGTCAGGTTAATTTATTCTTATAGTTTGACCTCACTCGTTTTTCCATTTGTGTGAAAACTTTGCTTGAAAGATTGTGGTGTCAAAGAGAAAAACTAGGATACACTGATAAGTCTTCAATAGGTTTGTAAAGAATTCTCAAAGCTTTCTATTATTAATTAAAATTACATAGCTATTCCCAATAAACAAAGTTTTCAGAAAATTTTTGTTTTTCAACGATCCGTTCCTTCCGCTACTTTTCATATTCAATTCCAACAAATATAGCCTCCAACGTTTTCAATAACAAAATTGAAATTCTACCCACCTTTTTTCAATACCTCATTGGAAATTTGGAATTTTCTGACAATACGGCCTTATTGTTGTCCACCACTTTTATCATTATTATTTTTTATTATCTTTTATTTGTTGGGATGAACAGTGGTGCTAATAGTTCAAATATTAATTAAGAACCTTACGGAGGAAGTATGTTGATTACTAATATCATAACCTGTTATTCACGTCTTTTTGCACCAGGTAAAGCCTGGATATGGCTCAAACACTGCCTTGAGAAGCCTTGAGGATGAAGGTGCATCTGGTATCCCAATGAGGCGGTATGGCACTTGTTTTGTCAAGTTGCCAGAAGATGTTCTGAAAGATGATAATTCTGTTTCTCAAAGCTAATTGATTCGTTCAGAAGGCTGCATACTTAAGGATCTCGCTAACCGAGCGTTGCAATCTGCAGTGTCGTTACTACATGCAGGCGGAGGGCGTGGAGCTCACTCCCAAACCTCAACTTCTCAACCAAGACGAGATTCTTCATGTTGCCAGTCTGTTTACTAGCTCTGGAGTCGATACAATGCGGTTGACCGGGGCTGAACCAACTGTAAGGAAGGACATCGAAAATATATGTTTACGCTTGTCTAACCTGAGAGGACTCAAGACGCTGGCCATGACTAAGAATGGAATCGCTCTTGCATCGATACTTTTAAGACTCAAGGAGTGTGGACTTAGCTCTTTGAACATTAGTCTAGACACATTAGTCCCAGCAAAGTTTGAATTTCTTACCAGGCGCAAAGGGCATCATAAAGTTCTGGAATCGATCAATGCTGCTATAGAACTTGGTTACAATCCTGTTAAAGTATGTACTGCTCACTTATGCGTGCATATTTTAAGCTTGTTGATCTCCATTTTTCCAAATGATTGCTTATTTTCCAGATCTGTTATGACACTGAAGACTTGAACTTTTAATCGATGAGGAACAAGATATTAAAGCATTAGAAATTTATAGCCCATTTGAGAACTTGGTTTGAAACAAAAAGTTTCGGTTCATAGTTCAAACATATTTTTCTACAATGTTTTCTGATGCGAAAATTGAATTGCTACAGTGTTTTAGGTTCGAATTGGCTTCCTGCACGTCCTTTTAAGGTTATGCTTGTTATTAGGTTTATTTATCTTTTTTAATATTGCTTATTAGGATTATCTTATTATTGTGTTTTTACTTTCTCTGAATACGCCTACTGATTGATATTTCAGCGACAACATTGATTAATGATGTTGAATATTCACAATGTTTCTCGATTGTCCTTCTTCTCTCTCTTTCCCTTTCTTCCTTCTCTCTTTATCTCTATCTCTCTCTCTATGTTTCTCGACATTCTTGCCCTATTCGTCCCAACAATAGGTTTCTTGTTGGTTGTATCCTTTTAAGGCTTCTTCTTCACTAAAGCTTGAAGCTTGACATGCTTACATAAAAAACATGCTTTCTTATGTTCCCTGACAATTCTAAGCCTTCATTTGACATGTTTTTCTTTGTTTTTGGGTGAATTGCGTAGTGATGCGGGGGGTTCAATGAAGACGAGATTTGTGATTTTTGTGGAGCTAACACGTGACAAGCCAATTAACATCCGCTTCATCGAATTAATGCCTTTTGATGCAAACGTTTGGAATGTGAAGAAGCTAGTGCACTATTCAGAGATGTTCGATAGAGTGGTAAGGTACAACTCTGACAGGTAATCCCTTCTTGCATTCCTCTGAGCGTCCTCTTTTTCTATAAGCTAAGTTGTTTATCGCTACTGAAACAGGTAAGAGAATATCCTAGCATAAAGAGACTTCAGGATCACCCAATGGATACAGCCAAGAATTCCAAAATAGATGGCCATCAATGTGCAGTTTCGTTCACAACGTTGATGACCGAGCATTTTTGTGCTGGTTGCAATCGATTGCATCTTTTAGCTTATGGGAATTTCAAAGTCTGCTTATTCGGTCCCTCAGAGGTGATTTATCTCTCTCTTCAAACAACGCTAGACTCAAATGTGGCATAGATGACGGGCATATGAAGTTGCTTGTATTTTGGGAATTGACTATTCTGATCTTGCTTATGTGCTTCTTTTTCTGCAATTTTAAGTCGTAGCAATTTTGCTGATGGAGTATGAGAACTTGCTCATATTTAGAGGAATGAACTGTTCGTATTTCTGCTTCAATGCTTCTCATTTATAAAGCATCATAATTTTTGCACATTTCATTATCCTCGTTTATTAAAACTTTCAATAGCTTGAGCGCAGTAACTTTTTTTGAAACAGAAAATAGAGCTAGACTGAGATGTGTAATTCTTTCTTTCTTTCTTTCATGTAGTTACAGGTCACCTTAAGTTTCCTTCTGTATTTTCTTTCAATCCTGATTCATATTTTTGTTTTCGTTCATATTTATGTCTCTTCATTCCATTACTTCTGCCTACAGTTTGCGGTTATCTTTTTTTATTGGAGACCATCCCTGACTTATTTCTCCAATTGAATCATCGTTTTATTTGCTCAACGTCTAGACGTCTTCATTGTCAATGCTTCATATTAAGTGACGGAACAGATCGATCACACTACACCTCATACTAGTATTTACTTCACTCACTCATTCTTGTACTCTGATAAAGTACCACTTAGTTGCTTTATGGATTCATGTGAGCAAAAATTGGAATATAGGTGTCCATTCATGCCATTAAGGTGTGTCAGTGTTCCTCGTTTCACTAAACAGCCATGCTTGAACTGTACCATTCAACATTTCTTTGGCTTTACGTTGAAGACACTTATTTAATCCACACTTTTTTTTTTGTTCTTACCAACTTATGTGTACTTTATTCTCCGTTATGGTTTAATTTCTCTAAGATATGCCCAGGGTTCTTTGTTATCTTCTGATAGTTTATTGAGAACACGAAGAAGCTTAGCTTTGTTTTATAAGCTAATGGGATATTTTTCTTATTGGACGCTCTCTTTTTGCAGGTAAGCTTAAGAGATCCCCTTCGGCGTGGTGCCGATGATCAAGAAGTGAGGGAAATAATTGAGGCAGCGGTAGGTGTTACAAAATTTTCTACACAATTCTTAAGCTTCAATTTTGTGGTGTTTTGTGTAATAGCTATACGTCATTATGGTGGATGATTGGAAGTTAGACCTGAGTAAATTCTCATCTAAATTGTTTTTACTTTTCAAATATTGTTCCTAGATCCTGTGATCTTTCTTATGTTTAACCAGTAGCCAATGTTAATATTTACCACACTATTAAAATTCTGCCAAAGGCACGAAATAATGGACTAGTTCAAATCCTAATTGGGAAAACGAGTTCTTCTATTCAGTGGGTTAAAAGCTAAATTTGCGGAGCTCCAAAATAATGTATACTTCTATGTAAAGTCAAGCTGCCAACCAAGGGTCTTTGATGCAAGTCAAAGAGTCAGTCAAAGGTTTTTTCTTTTTAAGGTGTCATTAATATTAATATTAATGTTTGTAGTTTTCAGTCTTAGGTTTTAATACATTCATGTCAACTCGTACTAATCTGTTCCACCATATATATAAGTTTGTAGGCCTTTTAAATAGTTCAGAATCTAATATTCTTCTTTTAGTTCATGCTGTACTAATCGGATGTTTCTTACAAATACATACGTGCTTGTCTGATTTATGCTTCCCCTTGTTTCAGGCGAAGAGAAATAAAGCCTCACATGCTGGAATGTTCGGCATTGCAAAGATGACAAATAAGCCTATGATACATATCGGCGGCTAGAGCTTGGTACATTTTGAAATTTTCAAAATATGTTGAATTCAAGCATTTTTTTTTATTGCATTTCACGTGACTGAGTGATTCCAGCATGCCTCTTCAAATTTCAAAGGGAGACATTCATGGAGCTGCTTATCTTTTGTTCCCTTGATCTTTCTGCATTCTGAAGATCAAATATGTTGCGGTGTATTTTGCTCTTCAGCGAGACGGATGTTGTCCATAAGCAAGAAACAGAGTATCAGACTCCAATATTGACCACGGTATAGCTGCTACTAATACCATTGGTAAAGTTAAAACAATTATTGAGCGCTCTTCAGCTTTGTTTTTGCCTTCCTAATTTATCCATTTTATTGGCTTTGTAAGAAAATAAGACCATATTAACTCAATAATGGTCAAGTTGTATAAACTATATTTTCTTTCGATAGAGCGGCTTTTTATATGCACACTGCTTGATGTTCTCCTCGCCTTGGAGTTTAGCTAGTATGAATGAGTTAA
>CAMOHE010055203.1:8314-24304 GCA_946598075.1 Artocarpus hirsutus
TTTAAAGATAACAATAACTCATTGATATTTTAAGCATATTATGTGTGTGTATATGCCCGCGTTCTTGGCATTATTAACATGCCCTACAATGTTTTCGCATAATAAAAATATAACAACAAATTGGTGGTTCATAGGAATGCTTCAAGCAGCTGAAAAATTGGGGATGGAAGGTTAATTTGTTTTGAATTTAATGACTGGCTGTTCATTAGTATTGAAAAGGGCATTTCGCACTGTTATCCTTGAATTTGTAGCATATTTACAATTTGTTATTTGAATTTTTAATTTTGACAAGTAACCTTCCGAAGTTACAAATCTATATCAAATCATCCTTATCAATAGCGATTTTAGTTTTTTGACTGAAATTGATATTTAATTTATACATGAGTAGTTGATCATGAACATGAATGGTCATTTTATATATTTCGACCTAAGCTTATTGTGGTTAATATCTTTAATTAATTTTCATTTAAATAAAAAATGTTGAATTAACTTTTATTTGAATATGAATTTAGGTTAACATTTGTATGAAAAGAACCAATTTATACTATTAATTAATGACCTATGTGAAAAATCACATATCAATTTTAGTCAAAAACTTAAAATTGCTATCAATGGGGTAATTTACTAAAAATTTATAAGTTCAGAGACAACTCAACAAAATTAAAAATTTAAAGACAAATTATAAATGTGCGATAAGTTTAGAGGATAACAATGTCAAACAACCTTTCTGAAAAAGTAAGAGAAGACAGTCAACTTTTCCTCTAAATTAAATTGGACCGGATACATATCATTTAGCTAATAGAAATTATGTTTACACCCCAATTTTTTATTAGAGCAACCCTAAATATTCGAAGTTTAAAATTATATTCTTTTAATACTAAAATCTCATAATAATTTCACAATTACTCTTATATTGCTCAAATAATTTTGTTAAAAAGATTTTTCTTTTTTGGCTAGTTTCCATTTGAATTTATTCTTTCGTTTTTGGTCAATTTCATTTGAACTAAAAATGGTTGGTTCAATTGAAATTAGAATTTAAATTACTGATTGATAAAACAACTTCAACAACTCTTCATGTTCGTCATCTACTCCATTTTTTTAAGGGAGTCATTTACTCCATTTCAACTTCAAATAAAATTGAGAAAAAAATTATTTAAAGGCAAAGTTAGGCAAAAAAAAAAAGAGGAAAGTAAAATTTTTTTTTTTTTTACGAAAATGGTTCAAGTTTGGGGTATATAGATGGATAATTTTGAACTTTCAAAAGGATAATTATGAAATTATATGAGATTTTGACATTAAAAGAAGATAATTTCTTGGATGCGTCTATTGACACCTCTTATTCTACTTTTTATACACTCATTTTTAATAATTTTTTTTATTACCAAAGTACTCATTAATGGAATTACTTATTTATTGATTGAACAACATGTAAAATAAATAAACAAATAAATAAGTAAATAAAGGCACATAAATCAGTATTTCTAAAAGAAGCAGAGAGTACTACAATACCAAGATAAACAGTAAGGCAATTGTGAAAAAGAAAAAGAAAGGAAAAAAAAAAAAAGATAAACGGTACATAAAAAATGGTAAAAGAAGTTCATATTGATTCTTAAAAAGGAAAAAAAAAAAGAAAAAGAAAAAGAGAGAGAGAGAGGGAGAGAAACCCTTTAATAGAAAAAAGTAAATTTGGTTGGTGGGTGGGTGGAGAAAAAAAAATACAATTTAAATATAGGGACTTGTTTGGAATTTTAAAAGGTTTGTAAGAAGTAATAATTAAATTTTAAAATTTAATTGCTGGGTGGTTTAAGAAACAGTGTAAGATAAGTAAAATAAGTGGCGTCACGCCCTATTAAAATTTTAAATATTGAAGGGTACTTTAATATATAGATACTTGCGATGTAAATATAATTTCTCTTAATTAATTCGTTTGAACGTCAAATCTGTCGTTTTATCAAGTCACATTATCCAGATACCATAATCAAACTTTATAAGGAAGATGAACTAGAATGATAAATTAGTTTTACGAGAAACATGTAGATGATACCATATTATTCCGCCCCATCTCCCGAATTAATAGAGCAAAAATGATGAAGTTGACCAGCTTCAGATGTTATATTTTGAGTCGAATAGATTGAAGCTTTCTCAAAATTTCCAAAATCCATGAATGTCCATTAAATTATCAAGCCCTTGGTCGTTTGTTGCTATGTGGATGACTTTCCGCCGTAATTACTGGGCTAATCGATCTAATATTTTGCAAAGGTAGCATAACCTGTCTGCATGGTCAAATTATCGTTGATAAGTGATAATCACATAATTGAAGAATTAACTTTTTCTCAATGTATAAGAATATATATGTAACGCCCTTGAATTTTAAAGTGAAGTTAGTTATGTTAAGCTTAATTATTAAGTGTGCTTGTATAATATTATTCTAAGTAAATTACACACACTCTTTGTGTTTTACCTAAATTATAGATACACTCTATGAATCAAAACTAATCATACTGATACTCTCTAACTGTTAAAAGATTACAGAGAACCCCATCTATTAGTTGATTGCAAGATCATTAATAATTTTGACCATTAATTTTGTTCAAAATACTAAAAATATGCTTCCATCCATTAAAAAATGGTTTTAGTTATTTATGTGGCATGAAATGACAATTTTACCTTTCTTTAACATTAAAAATAAGTTCAATCAATTTGTACACACTTGTTTTTATAAATTTAACTCTAATAGAAGATAACATGGTGCTTTTTTCTTTTTGTCATTCTCCAAAAATAACAATTATGTTCAAAATAAGATAAAACACAAAAATTAATATTTGATAGTCCATAAACTATAATTAATTCCTCAAAGTAGGCACAACCATACAGGCTAACTAAAAGCACACTTCAATCTCAACAAAAGTAAAACAAAATTAATCACAATAAAACCAAAACTAATTAATTCTAACAAAACAATAGTGCAATTATAAAAAAAAATATATAGTTTTTTTTTCTATAAAACTAACTAATTTCAACAAAACCTGAAAAAAATTGCCCCTTAACGCTCTATCTTTTCATAAAAGATTAAAAATTATCCCTTCAAAATAAGATTAAAAAATTATAGCAAAAAAAAAATCTATTGCCTCTCTCTCCTTCCCCCCTCTCTCTCGATGGGGCACGAGGATGGGGGAATGACAAGAAGGGGAGGCGATGATGTAAGTGTGGGTGGATGTGTGTGTGTGGTGGGGTGGGTGGTGATGGTGTGGGGGCATGATAAGCTGGGATGGCGACAGGTGGGGATGAAAGGGGTGGTTGCTTGTGATTAGGAAGTGGTTGAGGGGTGGTTGGGCTCGACAGGAATGGGGCCAGTCGGGGCTAGGCTCGACGAGAACAGCGCTAGGAGGAGCTAGGCTCGAAGGAAACGACCCCATGAGGGGTTGGGCTTGACAAAAACGTCTGCGGGCGAGGCTGGGCTTAACGAAAAGGGGAGCAAGGGGGTTACTCGTGACGGAAGGGGAAGTGGGTGGGGTTGTTGGGCCCTATCAAGTCACCCACGGTAGTCAAAAGTGGGAGGACCAGAGGGTTTGGGTGGGGAGATAAGGGACCGGGGAGGTCTTTGTTTTCTTTTTTTTTTATTTTGAAATTTTTTTGGGTAAAAAAAGGTTTTGTTCTTTTTTTTTGAAGGATTTTGTTTTTTTTTCCTTTTTTTGGTTGATCTTGAATTTTTGTTAAAAAAACAAATAAATAGCTCAGGTTTGGTGATTTTAAATTAATGATTGAGATTCAAAGGATACATATGTCATTTTATATAGAAAGTTAGCAGAGTTAAGCTCAGAGGGTGTTAGTGTGATTAGTTTTGGTCCAACGTGTGTCTGTATAATTTGGATAAAACACAAGGGACATCAATGTAATTTACCTTATTATTTTTAATAGTCAAATTAGTATATCACAATCTAGAATAAAACATAAAATATAAATTGGTGATATGGTTCATTTATGAGTATGACATACGGCATAAATATCAATTATAAGAGATTTGGAATCATCTGATAACTAGATCAAAAAATTTTGTGTACCTTGAAACAGCTCGAGTTTGAAGGTCGAATGAGGAGTTGGGGTTGAAGGAAGATTATTAATAACTCAGTATTATCCACTGATATCTTAATTTGAACAATAGAGAAGATGAGTTATGCATTAAAAATGAGGAGATATCGGGAAATAATGTCAACTTATTAAATGAGTGCTACCAATTAAGATAAGAATAAATGTGGATACAAACTTTTCATAAATGAGAGTTCAGATTATTTAAAAAAAAAAAAAAAACTTCAAAGAAAAAAAACCTTAAATAAGAGTACAAACGTGTAATAAAATTTGGCCGTGATAAAATCTTATAAGTGATCTACATGTGAATCATGTTTAAGAAACAAACATAAAACAAGTCACCATTAATAAAGATTAATCACAGTTGCATCATCTCAACATTGTTGCTCTTATTACAACTTGTTGCCTCCATTATTCTCCATTTCACATTTACGAGCTTATAGAGAACTAAGCAACAAGCAAAATTCATAAAGCTCAAACTATAACAATTATTACTTATCTTAAACTTAATCTTCACCTATTTAGTTGGAAAAATGTGATATAATTCTTTTTAGAACTCAAAACTAATGTTAACATACTTATATTACTTATTACATACAAAAACATTTACAATATTGGTCAAGATTTATATAGCACACCCTTGCGAAATAGATTTTATTTACTACTATAAACTTATTTAAAAACAGTTTTCAAAATAGCAGAACTTGCTACGATAGCGGTATCTATACCTTGACCATCGCAAATCCTGACCTTCAGTCTTTTGGTAGGATTTTCTACAACATGAAATAACTAAGTAAGCTATTGCTCAATAAATCTAAACATAATCCACAAAATATTTGCTTTCTAAAACTCAATGAATGATTCTAATTATGCTTAATTATAGGCATTAAAAACTCAATGAATGATTCTAATTATGCTTAATTATAGGCATTAACTTATTTTTCATAACATATCTTGAACTAAGGGCCCGAGTAGACATAACAAATGCGCAGTGTCATTGTTTCATCGAGATTGTAATACATTTGTAACTTGATGCTCCCCTTTAGTTAGAAGGCTGGTACATCACTTATTAATCTTATACTTATATTTTATCTTGAGTTTAGATTTTCAATCCCATAAACAAGGTAACATACCCACTTTTAATGCTTTGGTAATTCAAATACATTCATAACATATGCAAATTATGAAATAACATGAAAGTGCATTTGAAATTATTTTTTTTTCACGCCATAGATGGGGTTTGAAACTTACTTGGATTCCATGCTGTGTATCCAATTTAGCCATACCTTTCCCTAGTCAACTACTCGTCCTATTTAAACAATACTCCACTATTTGCCAGCGTCCGTGCTATCAGTCCAATTATAAATTGCATAACTCGAATGCTACATATACAATCTCTAGGCTTAATTTTACCATTTTGTTACTAGCAGATTGCGGAAAACTTCTTGTTCATGGTCGTTTTCCCAAATCGGATGATTCTAGGCCCCTTTTTATTGTTTTTTAAAATATGACAATTTTCTCCTTGACGGCTCTTAGAAAAATTTCCGAACTTGTTTTGACCAAAATCTTACCATTTCCTATTGCCCATAATAATTCAAGAAAAACTTTAGTTTTTTTCAGTGAAAAATCTAGTTTTTTTTTTTTTTTTTTGGTTTTACGGTTTTGATCCGAGATACAAAAATCTTGACTTTTTGCCTCTAAGACCAAAAATGACTACTTTATACCATTTCATTCTATTTTTCACAAGAATTAAAACTCTCAAAAGTTCTCTAGTTAGATTCCTTTTATTTTAAAACATTTTCTTCATTTAAACCATTTTGAAATTTGTGATTAAATATCGTAAAATTTTTAACAATTTTTAAAAGCCTTGTTTCACTAACCCTAACAGCTTTGAGAAGATCTATGACTTTTGTGTTTTAATTTTTCCTAAATTAAAATGTTTTTTGAGGGATTTTTGGCTAATTTTCAAAACAGCTAGATTTGAAATTGGTGTTTTCAACATGTTTCAATTAAAATTTTCACAAATTTTCTCCATGAAAGTTGTTTATCTTATTATTTTCAATAAATCTCGTGTTTTGTCCGAAGAATAATTCAACCCCTAAAATTGCCAAAAGCTCAAATCTTTGAAAAAGGCTCAAACTTTGTGTTAGGACAAAGTTAAACAAAATCATTCTTTTTGCATAAAAATCTAGTTTTTGAACCTTCCAATCATCTCATCATCCATATAGCATACAAACAAAACATACTATATAGTCCTTTTTGTATGCCATAGCCTATATAATAAATCACAAATTACAATTAACATCAAGAAAAGCACAAACTTCACAAGTCTAGGGTTTAGAATTTACCTAGGAGATTTCATGGGTTTTTGCTTGTCCCCTTAGTGCTAGGAAACCTTTTAAGACCCTTGACAATAATCATAGCATAACCTATAAAAATCATACTCAAAACATAAGCTAAAATACTAAAACATTCAAAGAAAAACTTAGGTTTTTACCTCCAGGGACAACTTACTTTCTCTAGAATCTTTGTCCTTGCTTGTATAGGTGATTGAAAGTTGTTTTCAACAAAATTTTTGAGGGTTTTAATTTTTGGGTGGGGCGGATTTTTCATGAAAAATGGTGAATAGTGTTTAGTTTTCATGGAGCAAAACTTAGAAAAAAAGAGAACAAAAAGTTTCAACTAAATCCTTGGCTATTTATTGACTCACCATAGGGACCTAAACGCAAAAGAAATTTGCCCCCTACACTTGGCAAAAAACCGGATCTATGGGGAAGGTTGTGGAAGATTTCTTCAACTTTTGAGTGTCCCTTGTAGGTCTCACTTTTCTTTTAAAAGGTTAAATTTATATTGTAATGTATTTTTCTTATATTGTCAATGTAGAATTGAGAAGATATTTTTCTTAACAGTCTAAAATTATATTAGTTTACTTTAAACCCATACTGTTTAGCTTTAACACAGTAGTCCATCTATCTGTGTAAGCACAATTTCTATATCAATGTATTGCGTTGTGTACTATTCTGTCCTAAGTGTCTTATTATTTTGTATTCCAATACTGATTAGACTATAGGCACTAAAATCTTCACTGTTTTTAGACTATGACACGATTTTTTATCCTTACTTACAAATTTTCTTTATAAATTTGTGTCGCAAAGATCGGATTTTTAACATAATCCGTGTGACACTAATTTTACCTTAAGAGTATTTTTTACAAATTTTTGAGTGTCTAACTCACAAAATTTATATATTTTAAAGTACTCCATATTGCACAAAGTTACATACATAATGCACACTATAATTATCATAGATAATTTACATAATTTAACAAAATATTAACTATTAAGAAAATTCACTGCTTAGATTTGAATTAAATTATAGATTTAAACAACTGAATTTTTTAGATATTACACAAACTCAACAAAATCCCAAAATAACTATTCAGGTGATGATCATATATACCATAATTAAAAAGAGCTTCTTTTCATGCAATAATCATATTGACGGTCATAGTCACCATATATAATTCGTGAAAAGATAGCTGAACGTCCTTCCGAACAAAAAAGAACAAGGCAAAATGAATCATGTAGAGGTCAATAGAGAGAGAAAACATGTTGTTCAAATAGAGGTAGAGATTTTTCTCTGAGAGACCATCACATATACCAGGTAAAAGATATTAGGGAACCAACTTAATGTTATGTTTTGCCTTGTTTTTTAACGGTGGCTAGAAATGAGCCATAGTTGGTTTCTAGCCTATATAAATAGGGCTGGCTCTTAGTTTTATAATCTCAAAAATTAGAGATTTCACTTCTCCCTTTTTTTAATATATTGAGAACCCTAAGGGTGCAAATTTGGAGAATTGGTACACATATGTGTCTCCAACAGTAGATGTTATCCACAACAAACATAAAGAAATATCACATATTGCTCTTTTGGTCTTTTTTAGCTCTGTTATGGGTGGTTTACCTAGGTGGATCATAGAACAAAGAGCTTTCTTGAGTAAAACATTGCAGTAAGGACAATTACTCCAAATAAATGCAACAAGGCAAAGAGAACAAGACTAATTCAAATTCCATGTGTTAATGATATCCTACCTTTATCCTTAAGGAGATTTTTTAAGGAGATTACTTGCCGACCTAACACTCCAATAACGAAGAACAACAGTGTAACCCACCATTGCTTGTTTTTAAATCCACCAAGTTTGGCATAACAAGTAACCCCGATATTCAAAGTTAATAAGATAATAAATTATTATCAATATAGACGTAATTAGGAGATTATTATTCTAGTAAATAAAATTTTAAAAAACTAATGTAATTCTTACTACAATAAAAATTTACCGATCCATAAAAAAGAGTGATAAGTACAGCCATAAAATAAATTTTTATGTATGCGTCCATAACAAATTGGGCGTTGTTTGGCAATGAAATTGAAATTTATTAGTTTCAATTGTTACTATGAAAATCTCTTACATATTACAATATAAAACAAAAGTATGCTACAATGGCTAAAATGAAAAAAATTTTACATGGTTCAAAGGGCTAAAAGTAAAACTATTGGCTCAATTATGTCAATATTTAATGGATTTTGATAACATAAAGGTCAGAATAAGACAAGTTTAATAGTTTAAAAGTGTAATTTGTTATGTTTTAAAATTTCGAGACCAAAATACATGATAGGTTGCTTCAAATTAACCATTTTATGTATATATCTTCGTCGCTTTCGCTGCATAATGTTGATGGGCCAAACATACCTCTTTTATTTCTTCTGGGTACTAGAAAAGCCTATTAAATAGTTTTCTTAGTAGAAATTGACAAAGTGCGACGAAAAAGACCAAGCAAATGGGAAATTATCTCGCCTACCCAGAAAGTTGAAAAAATTGGTGCGAATAAAGCGTTTTCTTTACATTTCTTGGTAGAAGCAAAGGATTTTTGTACTTGGTAGAAGATATTTATAACTAATTAGCTTCCAACCAGACCACTCCCACTAGGACAACAACAACATGGTCCATCCCATCTTATCTTGCTGTTTCTATTGCTTGCATTCTTTTCTCTAACAACGACAATTCTCACAACATGATCGTCATTAATTAGCATATTTAATGTGGAAGTGTTTTAAATTTATGGAGTTCAACAATTTTATTCAATTTCAACCCATCTAGTTTTCTCTCTGATTTCACCTCCTCTCTGTCTGTTCTTTCCTTTCTTCTTGATGAGGATTTTGAGACAAAAGCTGTAGATTTATATTTCTGTTTATTAGACTATTCTTGTTACTAAAGGTTACATACCAGCATATGTGTGAACCGATTTTCTAACTTTTAAAATGTTTGCTCAGCCCAATACTAACTAATATCAAGGGTCAAGCTATTAATTACAAGTCTGTTGATACGAGTCAATTTGAGAAATACAACTTTTTTGTGGTATTGTTTTTTAATTTTTTATCTAAGTATATTTTGACATTTTGACTAGAAAACATGATATGAATAGGAAGGAAAAAAAGCACACGAACAAATGCTGGTAATAAAAAAGAGGCGTGCCATCTAATTTACTTTGTGGTACTAACATTATATATAATAAAATCTTTTTTTTTTTAAATTGTCAACATCATCTATTGCAAAATTAATGCTATAGAAACAAAGAACAAAAATACATCGGGAATTTATGTGGAAACCCAAAACGGAAAAAAACCACGGGTAGATGAGAAGAAAATCACTAAACTTGTAAAGATTACAATGGAGGCGTTAAAGAGGCTCAAAAATCGTTAATCATAAAGCTCTAACGCAATACATCATATAAATAGGTATAGGCAAAATCATATAGGCCAAAAATATAAACTAAATGGCCCAACAATGACGATTCGTACCACAGGGGCTCCGCCCCCGCACCCCTAGCAAGATCAGTGGTGGGCTACGAGATCGGGCCTATCGGCCTGACCCCTTCGCTACTACCATAGATCTCATAAAAAAATCCTACTTTTGTTTTTCACTATAATTTGTCGTACCGTAAGCTTTTTGGGTCGGGTCAAACTAAAATTCGAGTCACCATACTCTAACATCATCTTTAAACCCTTACGCGGACAATTTGCAGATTAAGTTCACGCTGGCCTTGTTGAGGCTCCAAATTAAAGTTCCTGCAAAACAGTAAAACAGTTCAAACGTTAGAACCCTTTGGAAAGGTCTCAAGAATGATTTTAAATCCAACCTACTTGATGTTTTTCAATGGGAGCACCATTTTCCCAAATAAAATATCACAAACTGTATTGCAACTATAATGTTGCAGAAGAAAGAACATGAGCAAAACATCACTGGTTTAATTTAGCAAGAAAAAGAAAATAAGATTAATTACATAGTTGTACATCTTAATTTTAACTATTTTTTAATTTGTTCCTCTGTTTTTAAAAACTACAACAGTATCTTTTAAATGTTAAAAACTTATTTAATTTTATTCCTATAAATAGAAAAACTAGGCAAAACAATACATATGGTTCGTTTGGTGTATGTGTTCGGAATGGTGTGGTTTAAAATTTTATGGTTTGAACTGTAGATTTTAAACTGTATAGCTTAAATTGTGGTTTTGAACTGACGTTTGAAACGTAAAGGTTTAAAATGAGAATAAAACATCACATTAAGTTCAAAACGAGAACTGCTGTTTAAAAAATTATGGTTTATGAAAAGAAAACGAGAATAATAGTGGCTTTCACTGTTAAAAATGGTTCAAACTATATACACTTGAATAGAGCAAAATTTAGATTTTGGGGTCAAAGCCAATTTAAAACCATCTCTATGGTTTAAATTGGCCTAAGTTATTATTCTCCTAAATGTCAATTTGAACCGTCTCTATGGTTTAAATTGTTTTAAACAATTTTGAACTGAGGTACCCAACGACCTAATAACTACCCTTAAATATATATGAAAAATATTTTATATATTAAAAACATAAAAAATCCTAAAACAAACATCAAATTTCAAAAATAGATTTAAGTTTTATGACTTTTTAAATTTTAAAATATCTTTTAAAAATTTTTCTTAAGAAGTAACATATATTTCATAAATTAGTTTAATAAAGGGTATTTTTATCTCATCTTCATATTTTTTTAGTCAAAATGTTTGCTAGTGATAAAATTAAAACAAGATTTTCAAATTCATAAGATACTTTGTAGTTTTTAAAAACAAAAAAATAAAAATAATAAAAATTACGAGATATAGTTATATAATTAACCTAAAAAAATAACATAATTGACTTAACTTCTTCCTTCTATAGTCACATAAATTCCCCTTTTGGAATATTAAATAAAACTTTTGAAAATTCACTCGTAAAATCTTAGTAAATAGTTTTTAGATTGTCAAACTTGTTAAGTATGGTTTACCTGCCAATCTAAATCATCCTAGTAATGGCTAAGGCCATGGATTTGTAGGATGGTTGGAATGGTGATGTGAACTGTTAGTTGTATTCATTTTTATAGTTAGAACCAACTTTGTAGATTAAAACTATAATTGTAGTTGTAACTGGTGTTTAGCAATATTATAAAATTTGTAGTGTTAAATATTTGTAATTAAAACTAATGTTTAGATGTTTTGTGGTTAAAACCACAAGTTGAATATTTGTAGTTTTTTTATTTTTTCTAGCTATTATATATGATAGAAAAAATAATTAATATTTTCATTATAAATATTTTGGAATATTTTTTCATTATGCTATTGTGAAATAATTTTTTTTATTTTTTTCTAGCCATTGATTTACGTTGTATCATAATTTTCTAAAAAAAGGTTAAAATCTAGAAAAACAAATTCTTTTAAAATATTTAGCTATAAGAATATTTGTAAACAAAATCTATTGTTAAATACATTCGTGGGTCGAACCAAAGTTCATTACTTGATAGATCATTTATGCCTTCTTCTTACATATTTAACTAGTTCCCTTTAGGTATACTGTTGCTTTTGTCACCTTCACTGATCTTCCCACATTCGTTGGGCCAAAACATCCCTATATTCTTACATCATCTCTCCACCTTAGCGTTTATCTGTGGATGCATGGCCACCCGATATTTCGTCGATGTCATCACGACCGTCGTCGTCGAATTCGGTGTTCCCTTCCTGTAACACCGACATTGGAACAACATCATGGTCGAAGTGATTTAGAAGGCTATCATCTTCCCTATGAAACTCGTCGTCAGTGTCCTCATCAGCGTTTGCTTCTCAATTATGTAGCTGCTTATTTGCTAAAGTTTTGAAGCGTGCCTTCCATACACCAAATGTCTTTTCGATGCAATTCCTTAGTGATGAATGTTTGAAGTTAAAGTGCTCCTTCGATGAATTAAAACCAGTGCCGTGTTTCAAATATTCTTGCAAATGATAAGTGGTTCATCAGTATGGTGTAAGCATATAACTTCGAGTTGCATATCCGAAATCTGCTAAATTGTACTTCCCTACAAACAATAAAATAGCATATGTGTTGTTAAAAGATATCATGTATGCATAAAATGTCAATATTGTCAACGACATGACGCACAACAATACCTTCTGGTGGAATTAGAAAACCATGATTTTGTATCGCATCTTGCAACACACGTGAATCGTGTGCAAATCCCTCCCATCCAGACAACATGTATGTAAATTGCATATCTAATGAGCATGCTGCCAACACGTTAAAGGATAAGGTCCCCTTTCGATTCCAATATTTTGCTTGCTCAGATGATGGTGGTAAACATGAAACATGTGTACCATCAATTGCACCTACACATGATTGAAGCAAACGAGGATTAGTACCATTGTCTAATTTTGTTATACTAAAAATGACTGTAAACAAGTGTTCATACTTACATCGAAATAATTTGAATACTTCTCTCGATTGTTTCGAATAAGCTTTGGTGTTTTGTTGTAGTTTGGGGGTATAATGAATCGGTATCGTAATGAACATATTGCTGATAAAACCTCCGAGAAACATTGAGATATTGTTTCCCCCTAGTGTTACCAATGATCATATGCTTCTCGGTTCGATATGGCATGGCACACAATATGCAAGAATATCATGACTTTCTCATTGATGTTTTGCTTGCTCAGATGATATTGGTATACATGGAACATGTACATGTGTACCATCAATTGTACCTACACATGACTGAAGCAAACGAGGATTAGTACCATTGTCTAATTTTGTTATACTAAAAACGACTGTAAACAAGTGTCATCAAATTGATTAAACAATTTATGATGAGGACAAGTAAGTTAAATTATGAGACGCATAAATGACAAGTTAAAAAAAAAAGTCATGCAAGGTTTCAGTATGATACAAACGGCATGCAATTTGAAATGCTAAAATCTGTCAATGAGTTTTACTAGAATTAATATTATTAATCCTATTAATATGTATGATGATTACTCAGTATGAGAATTATTGATTTCTCTTGTTTTCCAATTATTATTAATTCTCTATGTACATTTAAACAATACCTATATCAGTAAAAAAATACAACATAGCATGTTCCTTGGATTTTGTCCTAATCATCTTTGTATTAATAAATAGCCAAAGAGTTCTTAGCGGATTTAAAAACTTATATCCAAAGACGTGTACCTACAAATTATACAATCGATATTGAATAACAACTAACACAATGCTCTATCAATCTGACCAGTAACAATGCATAAACAAATGTTCAGCTTCTTATTCAGAGCACATCAACAAAGAAAATTATACCCAACAATGATGAACAAAATCTCCTAGAAAGCTCCAATTTGATAAAATTCAAAAACCGAGATAAGATTCATTTAGAAAATATTCAAATAAATAAAATCACAACCGAATTAGGCAATAATAATATACAATCTGAATTACACCCCACAAATAGAAGGAAAAAGTCCATCATATGTAGAGAAGAAAAGTCCTATAAGAACCTCACACTGCTTTCAAAAATCCGATAACAACATTAGGGAGTTTTGTTATTAGTATTATTATTATAAAAATTAAGAGAAAAAAGAAGTAAAAATAGCAATAGAAATGTTATTAGCCATAGGGTAAAAAGGCCTAATGTTCTAAAGAAAGGGCAAAATAATCCCAAAAAAAAAAGAAGAAGAAGGGGCGAGGTCCATCGATAATCAAACCACAGCATGAACAAACTGCATCATTGAGACAGTGAGTAGATGAAAACAGAGTTTGTAAAAACAGTGACCAAGGAACATTGAAGACATCAAGAAGAACCCCAAATGACACGTTAAACGGTAAGAGTAATGTGTTGAAATTGGACAATCATTGAAGGAAAAAGAGTGAAAAGTACTGAATTTGAACCAGTGGAGGATAGGGAGGACTCCTTTAGCAACCCCAAATCAGTGTTGGTTGTTCTCTGCCAACCAAGGGTTTTCTTCTGTCGTAACAAGGAGGAGATTTTCCTCCGCTTGAAATACTGCTTTGGAGGGCCGCTAAAGGATAACTTTTGTTCATATTTACATGCTGACGGTTCGTGCAACAAAGGTGAGACAGTCCTAGACGCTCAAGGATGAGGCCGTAAAACGGGCGCTATGTCGATAATGCCAACAAAAATCAGAGATGAGGGGTAAAGGTCAGAGTGGGGTTAGAGGCGCAAATCGTGTTTTAGAAGATAAGAGAAGATGATTGCTAGGGTTGGAGGCGAGAGCATGGATGCGTTGAAGAGAGGAGATGAGTGCTAGGGTTAGAGGCGATAGTATGGAGGTGCTGAGGAGAGGAGCTGATTGCAAGGGGTAGAGGGCATGGAGGATCTAAGGAGTGGAGAGTTACAACTACTCGGTTAAACGATGCAGTGCTGATGACCGTTGGGCCTGTTTTTGTGGTTTGGACCGAAGTGAGCCAAACAACAGTTGCAATTCTAATTGTAACTGGGCAGTTCCCACCAAGTAGCCAAACAGATGGTTGGTTCTCTGAAACCACCAGCCACCGCTTCCTCAAACCATTTACGAAACTACAACACACCAGCTCCAACTAAACACGACAACATAATATATTAAAAGAAAATAGTTCTCCAGATAAGAAAACGAAAAGATTTATAAATTGTACGCCTATTTTCTAGCATATAAGTAAATTGATTAATTATTTTTAATATTTAAATTTTATTTATATATTTAAATTGTTAAGGCTAAATGATATAAAAAGTACAATAAAAAGATAATTAAACGGACAGAAAAATGGGACTCTATGAGTCATGGTATTGCATGGCAAACAACTGGCCAAGAGAGATGTCAATAGGGTTTGACCCGCAGTGCATTGTTGTGGGTGAGGGCCGGGCGAGACCCGCATTATGCGGGCCGGTGTGTGGGGGTGCTGGTCGACCCAAAACCAGCCCGTTCGTTTGCTGGATGAGACTTCTCCATGTTCCCAATTCAAGAAACTCTCTCTCTCCCCTCTCCCAAAAACCCTAACTCTCTCTGCTCTCCTTCTCCGGCCAATCTGCCGCTGTCGTCAGCCGCCATCGCCGTTGTCCCCGTACCCCCGACGTCGTCGGTCCCTTCGTCCGCCGCCCAACCCCGTCGTTCCGTTCGCGTTTTGTCAGTCTCGTCAGTATTCTTTTGGTTGCTTTCCTTTGTCTATTATTGGGTGTAGTTTATGGCCTTTTTTAATAGTTAAAAAGCGCTAGAAAGAATTCTAGGTGAGTTTTTAGGATTGGAATTCTGATGGGATTTTGGATTTGAACCTTCTGCTCTGCAAAATCATCTGATTTTTTTAGTTTCTTCCTTTTTTTTTTTTATGTTTGATAATGGTCTGGCATTAAATGCTTCTTCTCCTTCTGTGTGAATTTTTCTCCGTGTAACTTGGAAGATTTTTTTTTTTTTTTTTTTAATAATACTTGCACTTGGAGATAAATATTGGTTTTTGCCGATAGCCACCTATTTTACAAAAGTCATAGTTTACTGTCTTTTAAAGATCGTAAGATTATAGGGTT
>CAMOHE010055204.1:0-44016 GCA_946598075.1 Artocarpus hirsutus
CCCGTGCCGCCCACTCATCCGTACTGTCCCCTCTGGGGCTTTCTGGCCCCTCAGGGTTTTTCTTTCATTTGCCTCGGGTTCGAACCTCAAACCTCCCTTAAGAGATTCTTATTTCCATCTCGAGTATCAATTGAGTTAGTAGCTCAATTGGTACTCGAGATGGAAATAAGAACCTCTTAAGGGAGGTTTGAGGTTCAAACCCGAGAGACGCGAAAGAAAAACCCAGAGGGGCCAGAGGGCCCCAGAGGGGACAGTACGGATAAGTGGACGACACGGGGATGGTCTACCAATAAGAGCCATAAGTCCAGGGGCCCCGCAAGATGGGTCCTATGAAGGCTTGAGGGAGTACGTCTGGACCGAATGCCACAAAAAAGAAAGTAAAACACAAACAATAAAAGAAAGTTTCATACCAACCTTCTTGATGTGAGGTATATAAGTGAAGTTAAAGTTTGACATCCTAGATGTGAGATACATGACCTCGATGTTCAATGATCTTGAGTTTTCCACAAGAGAAGCATCATGTTTATGATCTCATAATTAATGATGTTAGTACAAACACTAAAGTAAGGTAAGGAAAGTTAAGGAATAAGGATAGGAAGTTAAAGTAAGAAAAAAATGTTCATAAAATGCTCATAATTGAGGTTTATAATTGAGCATAATTGAAATTATGCATTATGAATTTGCTCGTATTCCTTATTACAAAGAATTTACGTTAAATGCTTATGAAAAACATTCTAAGGAATGTTTTATGTTAAGTGTTCATGAAAACATTTTTATGGTTACAAGAAAAGGTTTATAAATGACGTTTTATGAAAAGCATGCTGAGGATTGCTGCATGTTAAATGTTTTAGAAATGTTTTATGGAAAATGTTTATGAAAAACATTTTTTGAAATGTTTATGAAAAATGTTTATGAAAAAAATGATATAAGGAAAAGGTTTTTATATGAAAAGTTTTTAAAGCATGTTTAAATAATCTGTGAGAATATGTTTGAACTTATTAAGTGAAAGCTCATTAAAAGTTTCTTCATGCTGTAGTAAGTTTTATGGGCGGCCAATAGGACTTGTTAAAAGAGCTGGGTGCTACGAAGGATAGATGTGAAGATTTGGGTATGAATACCACCATAGTAAGTTTTCGCTGTTCAAAAGAAATATTTTCCACTATTAAATATAGTATTTTCAAAGTTTTAAGAAAAATCAGAGTTTTAAAAAATGTTTTCAAAAGTTTTAAGATACATTATACAAAATGTTTTATAAAATTATAAAGTGAAGTTTTAAGCTATGATAAAATAAAGGTTTCTTAATAAGTTTTAAGAAACGATTTGAAATGGTTTTAAAGGTAAGTGTTGAGTGAGGTCTCAACTTAAATTGCAACAGAAGTCGCAATAGTTCTAAAGAATGATTTAAAGGATGTTTAAAAGAAAAAAAAATTAATATAGTATTTTTCTTACTAAATAAGTAAGATTAATGTTTAAGAACTATGTTTAAGAAAGTTAAGTGACTACCTGAAAAGGCAAGTCGTCGCAGAAACTCTAGGGCTCCTATAGAGTTATTGTTCAACGTCTAGAATAATAATTCTCATTTTTTCTTATGGTTGCAGGGGATGGTTATCAAGAGTAGAATCGAAGGACATGTACCCACTCGCATTCCAGACGTAAAAAAAAAAAAAAAAAACAAAGAAGACTAGTTGGTTGAGGCTCTCTCGGATACTATTCTTGTGTAGCAATTCTCTCAAACAATTTTCTGTCAGAAGTATGGTTCAGATTCACTAAAATATAAAATGTCTTTCATTAATTTATAAAACATAATATGTCTAACTCGTTCTTTGGAAAAGATTTTTATTAAAAAATTTTTAAATTATGTTGTGTACTCGTTTTCCAACACAAACCAATTGATTTGAACTAAGAACAGTCTAAAGCAAATATATGTATATATATATAGAGAGAGAGAGAGAGAGAGAGAGCATAAAGCTTCATTACAATGTTTGAAGTAAAAGTTTTAGTTCAAATCAATGTGCCAAACATCCTATCAAATCATCCAAGGATTTTGAGCATAAATTCGAATTTAAAAACACATGATATCTAGTAGCAATCTTTGGTTAAATACAAATTTAAAGACACTCCACAAAATCATGAATATCACAAAATTCAAACCGTAACTTAGTCATCAAGCAACTTTAAACCAGATCAATGCAATTTGAAATTTAAAAACATAATGGGAAGTTAACTGAGCCCAAATATCTGCAGCAAAAAATCAAATAGGGTGTTTGGCAAGTATAATTAAAACTAACTTTTTAGTTATCAAATAGTATAAAGTTCTCACATACTACAGTAAAAAGTAAAAAGTTACTACAGTATAAAGCTTTCACATGTTATAGTATTTTAAACTAAAAAGTTAGTTCTAACTATGCTTGTCAAACATCCTGAAAGTAATTTAAGATGCTTTTGATAACAAAAGTCAACAAACATGTGTAGGATTAATGTCAACATGGTTTAAATTTGTGTAGTAGCTATTAATTTTACTGCTTTAAATTATTGATTTATATATGACTTGAAACGGTACATATGATACAATTGCCAAGTTGGTGAAAAAAAACGATAAAAGCAAACTTTGTGATCACATTAAATTCTAGATACAATCATAGTTGTTGATTCTCTCGTGAATGGTTCACTGGTGACAATAGTGAGTTTGAAGATAATGGTATTAAAAAATTATACAAACGAGTGGTAAGTTCATGATATGATAATGGTGAAAACAAGTAATTAAGGAAGTGTGATTAAAACAGAAACTATTGAAATGCAAACTGTGTTATGTAAGAGCTTTATGCTGTAGGTTTTTTTTTAATCACTATAGCATATGAGAGTTTTATACTATAATAATTAAAAACTTTGATTAGAATTGGTTTTACCAGACACACTTATAAAGGTCAATATACAAAACAAGATTGAAAGTAAACTGGTGATATGATGATAATGAAAACAACAAAATGTCAATACGAAACAAGATTAAACTTTGTCACACTAAGTTCTGTTTACAATCATGATTCTTTAAATTTGATAGGTCTCTAGTCAACGGTTCACTGGTGATAATAGTGAGTTCGAAGAGAATGCTAACTAAACAATTTACACGAGTGGTGTGGTGATATGATAAGGATGAAAACAACCATATGCAATGCAAAACAAGACACAATTTATGGTTAGCGCCGGAGCTCTTCTAGAAAAATTGAAATTTGAGCTTGAAAATTTATGATTTATTTTTTAGTCCCAACTGAAATTTTAAATTTTCATATAACCCCCACTAATTTTTATCCTTTTTATTTTTACTTTGTTCCTATATTTCTTTTATAAACAACTTCACTCATATCACTCATAAGCTATTATACTATGTTTTGTATACCGTATATTTTTAACTACATCACATTTATACCTTTGCATTTTAAATTCATGTTAACTCTTATGTTTCTTGCTAATTTTTTCTTTTAATTTTACTAAGGGAATTTTTTAGGAGAATACAAAGGGCATTTAAAATATGTTTGAGTTAGGCTTAGAAATATTTCTTAAGTTTACCTTTAATCTTATTTTAGTCTTTAATATATAAAAAGTCCTATTTTGATGCCTAATCTTTTTTATTTTGTTTTGGTTTTAGTACTTCAATTCAGTTAGGTGAAATATTTAATGAAATATTATTAAAATGTCTCTCTTTGATTTTTAATTTATTCCTTTATTTTACTTTTGATGTCTCTGTTAGCAAGTTATTATTAAAGATCAAAATTGTAAAACAAAAAACTTAAGTGAGAAACTTATGCAACAATTTTGGTTCATATAGCTACAATAAAAACAATTTATTATATTGTTATTTAGATGAGCTTTAAATATTTTTACAGGTGATATACCTTGTTTTTACGATTATTTTCCTTACTCTTTCCATAGCATTTGTTTAGTTTCGTCATTTTCTGTGTCGTTGTTCTTCAAATTTGTGTCGATCTCGTGATAGTCATTTTCTAGCTCGAGCTGCTAGTAATTTCATGTTGTTCAGGGAGATTCTTGTTGTCTTGTGTCGGTTTTGTCTTTATATTTATTTGTTTTTTCTGCTTATGTAGTATTTTGATGTTATTTTTGTTGCGCAATTTATTTGAGTTTTGGATTCTTTTGGGCTTCAAGAGACCGTTTTGATCAGTGAACGTTTTTCAACAAATATAAAATATATATATATATATATATATATATATTATGGGCTATTATTGTTTCCCAATTGTTTATTGTTTTCAGTTTATGTTTATCAGGTTTTTACTTTATTGTCATTCCCAGTTGATGTGAGTATGTCATTTGCAGATTGTCATATTTTTCGTTTATCTCGATTCAACTTTATATTGCTTTCCGCTCTATCGTTTTTATTTGTCGTCAGTTTTGGTTTTTACTACCTTTTCCAATGTTCGTTGTTTCAATGGTGATTCCCCCTTTTTTCAACCTCTTGTCGTTTTTTATAGGTACCGTTTCTTGTATTGTTGTTTTAATGTTCAGGTCGCTTCTCCGGTTGATGTCCTCAGACCACATTTTGCCTTTTCCAGAGTTTGTCGTTTTGTGCGCACGAACAATTTAGTAATAACCTGCTAGCACAAGAACCAAAAATAATTGTTGTTAAAAGTAAATTTGCATGAAAGGTGAATAACATAAGGATATGATTATTTAACGTGGCCAAAAACTCTTATAAGAATAAACCACGGGTGCTAATAAAATAAGATATAAAAAAGATCAATTAATAATACCAAATTATGGTTACGAGGATTAAGGTTACAAGCGTGTCTGAAAACTACACCAATATAGAAACCCACAATATCTCCTTTAGCAACTTGTATTTAGATTCTTCGTCCTATTCAAGTCTTCAATGTTTCCCTTCTATCTAACTAATATACTCCGAGTAGCAATCCTCCTTTAGCCCCTCCTCCCTTAATTCCAAATCCTGATCTCAGACCTAAATCTTGACACCAATCCCAAATCCTGACCGTGACCTAGGTCTTGAATTTCGACTTCGACTTGACCCTAGACCCAAGTCTTGAATCTTAATCCCGACCTTGGTCCCAAATCCCGTCCTCGAATCCCTACTCTGATCTCGATCCCAAATCCCAACCCCGATGATTGGTGCACATGGTACCACCGAGTTTGAAAAGCAATATTCTGAAGCCTAATGATCAGTAAGCAATCACTCTTATTTTTCTCTGATACTAAAGCCCTTAAAAAAAATGAAAATCACATGCAACTTGACTTTTTTAAATAAGCAAAGTCCTAGGTATGAGAAGTGTCTAGGTACATTACTTGAACTAGGGTCAGATCTAACCTAATCCCACTTGAAATTTGGAAACCAAGTGCTGAAGAAGTCTTTGATCTCATGGAACTAAAATTTTGTTATGGCCATGCCAGTACAACAAAGTTATTAGCGATGATCAAAAAGTTGTGCAAAAACTTGAAAGTAGTTCAAAATAAACCTTTGTTGTCGTGAATAGTTAGTTGCAAAAACTTTTTTTGTGACAACAGAGTGTTGTCATGATTATATTAGCGACTATAGTTCTCGCAAACAAGTCGCTATAATTAAGTCATTGGTTGTTTCATTGGGCTTATGTGGATTCAATTTTTGCAACAACAATTTAAAAAAGTGTCGTTGCAAATACTCACTCCTATGCTAACGTGGTATCTTTTTTTGCACGATCTTCACAAGTTGTATCTATGGATGTCTGAAAAACTATAATTCAAAAACATTTAAGCAACAAATATTATCAATTAGTTTCTAAGTTTAAAATTCAAAACAACTTTGAGTTTATCATGTGAAATCCCCACAAAAACTTTTAGAATGTGTTAACCTAACAAAATTCGAGTTCATCGGGTGTTTGGCACACTAGTTCAAATTATTAGACTTAAAGTCATAAGGATTTAATAAAATTACTATTTTTGAACTATTTGATCAATAAAGAATTTATTATTTATGTCATATATCAAATTGCGTCTTGTTTATATTCATTTATGTTGAGCATATAATAAGCAAACAGTAGCCTAAGACTATTGTTATAAACCTTTAACATTATGCATATGATTGACAGATTATGTAGAAGACATGGATCTTATGACGATGGCTTAAAAATAAAGGGTACACAATTAATGAACAACATTGGGTGCTTTATTCATATTAAAATTGTTATGTTATCTACATCTCTAATGGGAGATAACTTATCTTGGTCATAAAAGTAAGACTCCACTAGTAGAGACATTGGTATATGACTCCTGAGATTATGAGGCTTTACTTGCATTTATCAATAGCTCATGACGTTTGGGATGCTTGATCTTCGGCCGTCTACGATGGAAATGACAAGCTATAAGTGTTCTCTTTGAACAAGAAGTTACTTGCTACAAAACAAAATGGTAGACTCTCTGTCTATTATGGAGAATTGACTGAGAGATTTTATGAATCGGACCATCGTGATAAAGTAGTCAGGAAAGATCCTGATGACAAAGCATATTAGAAATCAATTGCATGACACAATGCACATATTTCTTGATAGTTTAGATAAATTCTTTGACCAAATTTGTGAAGAGATTCTATAAAAATAAAAAAAAAGGTACGAAAAAGTACCCACAAAAAAAAAAAAAACCAATCCCAAATTTGGAAGAATACTATATTTTGGTTTGATGAGAATAGATACGGCGTGCCACTTTAAACGAGGAGGAGGACCATTTGGAAACTTCAACGTCGGTGGTTCAAAATCTACCCAACCATAGTGGTAGGCCTCCTCAACAATCAAGATCTAACAAATCTACTCATAAATGCACCCAATCCAACCAAACTAGTAACACAAAAGATCATTGTTTTGATCCTATTGGGTATCTAGAATGGTGGGATCATAATCGTGATTAACAGACGAAGAATTCTAAAGGATCCTCTACTCTTGCAGTCATTGAAGTTGAAACAAAAACATAAGTTGAAAAAGGTAAAGGTATCCCACCTTTGACAACAACTACATATGTTTTTTGTAGTGTTGAATCAAATTAAAGCCTATGCTATAAAGCTCATCCATGAATTAATAAAGACTAATCACGCAAATATGCCTACAGGTGCCTCTACAGCACAAGCTTAAGGTGAGTCTAAACAATACATGTCATTTGCTTCTTCAAAAGGTTTAACATCTTAAAAAGTGCTAACTCACTTTATAAATTTTTAATGTGGGACGTCTAGTTGTCCATAGCATTTTTTTTTTTTTTTCTAGTAAAAGTTGAACAATTCCAACGGTATAAAATGTTTTCTTTTCTGCATTTTTCAAAATGGTCGTCGGAAGCATGTCATTTAATCTAGAATTTGTAGTAGTGCTTAAGCATTTTTCTTGGAAAAAATTGTGGAATGTGGACGTTGAAAACGTGGTTTCTAACTTGGCAAGACGTATTTATATTTTGTCTCTTTCACGTTTTCCCCCGTAGGCAAAGCTAATTAAAAAAGACCCATGGCAGCTGGATATTTGACTATAGTTTTGTCGGGGTGTATAGCTTCAAAACCTTCAACCATGGAAAAGACAAGCACCCAAAGAACTTTAACATCCTACAATTCAGAAGTAAATTATAGAGAATTTGTGATGGAATACAATTTTGATATATATATATATATACAATTTTGATATATATATATATATATATACACAACAGTTGAAAATGTACGTCTAAGGGCCATGACTAAAGGGAGGTGTCATGCAACTTGGAAAGTATGGCTCAGCCTTACCCATTAGTCGAACCAGACTATATGGTTTACACTGAAAATTTTTAGATACTTAAGCTCTGTTTGGTATTGTTGTGATAATTTTTTAAAATATTTTTGTATTTTTTTAAGGCAAAAATTTCAAAAATACTGACAGCACAATTCTTAAAAAAAATTTATTTTTCAAAACAAAGCCATTTTTACCTATTTTAAAAACACTACCAAACGGACTATGTTTTATGCCATACTTTTTGGGTATGAATTAATTTGTACCACATCCAAGGAAACTATCAAATTAAATGCCACAAATAAAGATAGCAATTAAATTTAAAAGAAATATACTCTTTGTGACAATCAAGAACTATCTTATTTTTATAGAATCTAATTTATGACTTAGGATAAATTTGATATTATAAATTATAGTGTAATAATATGGTATGATATTTTTTACAATTATTTTTTTAAGTGGCATAAATCAACCTAACTTTTATTTTAATGATATATGTATAAAGAGCCCAAAATTTTTATGACAAAAATTTATTTAAAAAACTATATGGACCGCATCCCTAAAAGATCTAGGCGCTTGGATGCTTGGGCTGGCCACAGCCCCAGGCCCAAGAGATGGCTATGGACCGGCCCACAGCCCATTTGACTTGACCTATGTGGATAGCTGTAGACGAGCCATGGAGGTATGGAACGCCAATGAAGCCGAAGGGATCAGGGAAGAATTTAAGTGCACTGTGCGTGGCACCATTTTAAAATTGTTTCTATTAAGAACAAAGTTCTTAAATTTTCAGAAGGAAAAATGGCCCTATGACTTTTATCGACACTAGTTTAAAAAAAAAAAAAAACACGCATTACGCACTGCACATTATGCTTGTTATATTTTTTTGGGTATGATAATTAAAAATATACACATGGATACTAATAATAGAAAATATATATATATAATATAATATAATACAATATAATAAATACATCTTAAAATACATATAATATAAAAGAAAAAATAAAAATGGGTATAATATTAAACAAATAGAAAAAGAAATGAAAAGAAAGGGGGTAAGATAGGGCCAGTAATTTCGGATACGACACGATGATACGATACAAAAATGATACAAGATAAACAGGTTTGGACTGCACGTTTATTAATTAGGCCATAAATGGGTTAAACACGAAAATAAATAGACTGGATTCGTGCTAGCACACCTAACACGCCTTAACACGTTTAATTAAACATGCTGTAAATGTGTCGACACGGCACAACATGAACCGCCTATTTATAACATATTTAAACTTAAAAATAAAACTATTTGAAATATTTGTAGTATATTAATATTAATTAGATATTGTGTTTTTGTTAATTTTTTTTATTGGCTTTTTTAAAATTTTTTAATTTTTTAATTTTTTGTTAATTGGGTCATAAATGTATCATATGCGTATTGTTATCGTGTCAACTCGTCACGATATGTTTAATAATCGTATTAATCGTGTCGTGCCGTGTTACGCGTGCCATAAGCGTGTCGTGTTCGTGTTTGTGTTTGCATTTTTTATACATTTATTAATCGTGTCGTGTTTGTATTCAAGCTAAACGTGTCGTGCTATAAACGTGCCGACATGAACACGTTTATTGCCACCTCTAGGGTAAGATGAGGGGAAAAAAAAGAAAAAGAAATGACAAAATAAAATTAAAAAAAAAGGAAAATTGAAGTAGTCATATGTTGGGGAGAACAACAAAAGTGGTTTTCTCTCTTTTATATATGTAAATGCATATAAGATTATAAAAATAAAATAAAAATAGATAGGTGCATTATTATAGAAAGAGAAACGTAAATGAAAAAAGAGGGTGCAAGAGAAGAAAGAGAAAGAAGAATAATTAAAAAAAAAGAAAAATAAAACAAAAAATAAAAATTTGATATAGCGACACTTGTTGTATACTGGGAAAAGCAAAAAAAAATGGTTCTATCTTTTATCAATACCTAATAAGTTAGTTTTTGGCTCATTAATTAGATGATTCTCACTTAATATTTTTTGTTAGTTTTGATCATTTTATAAGAATTTGATAGTGTTCTATGTTCTTTTGTAGGCTTTGAGGAAAAATGATACATGATAGCAAAATGCGGGGTAAAACAGACTGAAAATAAGCAAAAGTGGACTGGGGGACAAAATGGAGCCTAGACGCCAGCTTATAGATGCCTAGACGCTCTTGAAGATGAATTTTCATGCAAAAAGACCAGAGAGCATAGCACCTAGGTGCCATAATTTGGGCGCCAAGGCGCCATCATGTGTAAAGAGACCGACCAACAGTAGCGCCTAGGCGCCGCAGTCATGGCCCCTAGGCCCCTAGGCGCCAGTTCAAGAAAAAATTCCTCAAGTCCTTGTAGCGCCTAGGCGCTACAATGTTGCCGCCTAGGCGCCGTAATGAAGCCTAGGCACTAGAAAATGGAGCGTAGGCGTCATTGCGATCCTAATTTAAATTTCAATGTAATTTCATTCCAAAATTGCCCTTCCAAACCTTAGCTTATAAATAGAACATTATGAAGGGTTGAAGCATGACTTTTAACAGAGAGAAACTGTAGAAAAAAAGGGAGGACTCACAACTTTGGAGAAGAAGATCGGTGCAACCCGAAGACGGAATCCATCTTCACATCCAAACATACAGTTCTTTTATTCTACTCCTCATGTTTAAGACATTGTTTAGGATAATCTTTTAGTTTCATTATGAACTAATATTCTCTATTCTAGGGCTACGATGTAGCCAGATCATGAATTTTCATATTTATTTAATTTAATTCAATTCGTTATTTATTCATTATCTATGCTAAGTATTTGATCTAATTTTAATACTTGTAAAAGTCTGTGCACCTTTTGCATGATTTGTGATTTAATTTGAGACTAAGAAGTGATAATTAAATTAGACCATGATTGAATGCCATGAGATCATCATAGGATAGAAATATCTATGAGACTTGTGTAACATTATGAATTTCTTGTTCTTAATGAATCTTGGTAAGTTTAGAGTTTCCATAGAGATGTAGGCAATTTGCTAACTAGGATAAATTATTAATGCTTGAGAAAGATTAATGACTACCTAAGAGAAATTCGTTATCAGCATAGGAGTAAATAACAATTAAGTAAATTAAATAAATTGGATAGGATTAATCCGATGAGTCGGAAACTCTAGAAGTCTTAATATCTTGAATTCTCATTTGTTAAAGTTGCAATTCATCAATTTTCATTAATTTAGTTTGTCTTATTTTTACCATTTTGTTACTCCATTGTTTCCTATATATTTCAATTGTTCAAATAAAATTAGAGTTAGAGTAATTTGATACTTAGTGACATTTAGTTCTTAAGGGAACGATATCTACTCTTACTTTATTACATGTTAACGATACATGCACTTGCGTTAGAAAAATCCACAACAAGTTTTTGGCGCCGTTGCTGGGGACTATTTGGTTTTCATTAGTATCGAATAAAATAACTGTAGTTTTGCTTTGAATTTGTCTTTTACTTTTATTAAGTATAGTTGTTTGTAGTTCTTTGTCACAGGAATTCTATCTAGGTGCATGTGAAGGTCTGGAAGCAGTGACTTATTTCCTCTCGATTTTGAGATAGAACACACTTGTCAAAGGAATAAGAAGGAGAGAAGAGAAGCTTTAACTTAGTTGCAAGACACTATGGCTGATCTAAATGAAGTTCGAAATGAGGCCCATCCACCAATGGCCTTAAGGGACTATGCATTACCAACTACGACGGGTGTAACAACCCGATATTTTAATGCATTGAAAATGCATTAAATTAAGGATTAAATTGAGATGAAAAACATGATTTAAGAAAAAATACTGTATAATAACATAAAAATTATACGGTATTGGAATAATACAGTGTAAGAAAAAATACACTGATGAAATTATGTAGTATGAAAATTACACTGTAAAAGTAATGCAGTGTAAGAATTGGACTGTTATAAAGTCACACAATACAAAATTGGACTATGTAAAAAGTGTAGACCACACTTTTTATATAAAAGCAAAGAGAAAAAAAAAAGAAAAAAAAAGGAAAATTTGGATGAATTTCAGCTCTTTCTCTCTCCTCACTTTCTCTCTACACTTTCTCTCTCCTCAAAATGAGTTTGAGATTTCGAGCCCTGTTTTCGACACCTCCCACACCGTTGGAAAGCTCTCGACAGGCTGAGCTCAACGGTGTGCCTAGCAGCCCAAAACACGGCCGGAGGAGGGCTCACGCGTCGCCCAAAGTGGCGGTGAGACCTATATTTTCCTGGTGTGATATCTTCGCCGTTCGACCACCAATCGAGGTGATTTTGGTGTCTATGGACTCAGGGTGATGAGAGCAACAAGAAGGTACCAAGCTCCTGGCTCGATTTTAGCTGGATCGGCCTCGACGGACCACCCCCGTCGTCGCCGTGGCACCCTCGCCGGAACCGCGGTCTCCGGTGGCGGTGAGGCACACCGCCGGTGCCAAACGACTCAGAGGGAGCCAAGAAGTAGAAGCCCCACCTCAATTGCACCACCCAGCCACCCCTCGCCAGAGTTCCACCTTGATTTCGGGCAACCGCCACGGGAGGGCGAAGAAAGGTCCCCGCCACCTAGCGCCGCCGTGGGGTGCTTCGGGCCACCCTTTGCACGCTGTGTTGAGAGGCCCCAATAGGGTGGAAATACTCAGAGGGGGACAGGGAACAATTTCCCCAACCCAATTTCACGGCATCTACGTCGGAGAAGGGAGATGGACACCACCGTTTTGGGCCGAGAATCCCACTCTCGATTCGAGTGGTTGGAGGCCAAATTGAGTAAAATTGACCCCACCAATGGACTCAGGAGGGTCGATTTAGGGGGGTAGGCTCAAGCTCAGCCACCAACGAGGCCAGTTGACGCCGGTCAACCGGGCGATCAACGGCCGATCAAAGGCCATTTTGGGATTTTGCGATCCGGACCTCCGATCGACGATCCGAGACTGCCTCCTGACTCATTTTGACACTCTAAACGCAACGGTGACCTCTGTTCGAGCTAATTCTACTCCGGTGAAAATTGTCTGGTACTGACTGCACGAGGATTGAGGCGATTCAAACTACATTATTGGAGTCCAGAACGACATGTTAAAGAATGTATGATCTCCAGGAAGCACTCCTAGCCATTTATGGCCATTCGAGGAGCACTGTAGAGGATGCTTCATATACTGTTGATACAGCGAGGTACAACCGGACCCGCTTAGCTCGGAGTCCAAGTAAGTGGCAATCTCGCCTACAGTATGTACTGTATTAAAATGCATTGTCATAGATGCTCAGTTTTAAAGATTTAAAGTTCAGTTAAGGAAAGAACGAAGGAAAATGAGACCAAGGGCAAAATGGTCATTTTATGAAAATAACCAAAATGGACCTAGAACGCTCGATGTCGAAAAATGTTTCTTAGTGATAATTTTTCATATTATGTATGTAAGGGAATGTTAAAGTTAAGTAATGAGTTTGGTTAAGTAATGAAATGGACAAAAAACCCATCAAGGGTAAAATTGTCATTTTTATAAAAATGGCTAGAACGGAGCCAAACACTCCGATTTAGCATAACGTCATTAGACGAAAGATGTTTCGTAATACGTTGAGTAATGTAACCGTCATGTGTGATGAGAGATTTAACAATGGATGTTTAATGTTTATGTTTTATTATCAATCGAGTATATTGATAAAAAGGAAGTTAATTAATGAGTCGGCTGTCGTTTGATCAGGACAAATAAGCCGACTAACGAAAGGAATGAGAAAAGAATGAGACAAGAAAGGAATAGAAAATGCTAGAGTATAGTACGGGTAAGTTCATACCTCATCTACAGCATGAAGTAAATGATTTTTAAATCTTTTTGCTATATGTTTATAAATGAGGTTGCAATTATTATGCAAGTTTCTTTAAAGAATATTTGCATTTATTATGCAAAAGTTTTAAAGATTCAAAGAGAGGTTTGCAATGAATTTGCAAATACTATGTTTAAAGTCTATTGCATATTGATATGCATAATGTTTTAAAAGTTCAAGTTATGATTCAGAAAGTATTTAAAGTATGTTTTGCATTTTTGACAATGCATAATATTGTACAGTTTAAGTTATGAATTTTATGATGCACTTGTTATATATACAATAAGTTGCCTATGTATGCAATAAGTTTCATAATACCGGTTATGGTTTGCAAACTGTGTGTGCATTTTATAATGCATTTATTATACAATAAGTTGCATTTGTTGTGCAATAGATTTTATCATACAAGCTATGTATTGCAAGTATGTTTGCTTATGATGTGACTGCACTTGACATGCTCACAAAAGATAATAAGAAGGTAAAGTAAGGATAAAAAGGAAAGTATCGTACCAGCCTCTATGTTATGAGGTAATGAACGTAAAGTTAAAGTTGACCTCTAAGATATGAGGTACTTGACCACGTGATCGATGGTCTCAAGTCTTTCACGAAGGAAGCATCATGTTAATGATCTCATGATTAATGAGTTGGTACGAACACTAAAGCAAGGTAAGGAAAGTGAATGAAAGATAAGGAAAGATAAGGACAAGGATGGAAAGTTAAAGCAAGATAAAAAAAAAAGTTAAGAAACGAGAATAGTAAGTTACAGTAAGAAAAGAATGCTCATAATCGAAAGTTCATAATCGAGCATAAATGGAATTATGCATCTTGACTCTACTTGAATTCCTTTTTATGAGATATTTATATGTTATGTTATGAAAGACATTTTGAGAAACGCTTTATGTTAAACGTTTATGAAAACGTAGTTATGTTTATGAAAAACATTCTAAGGAATGTTCTGTATTAAATGTTTATGAAAAGATTTTCTTGGTTATAAGAAAAGGTTTATAAATGATGCTTTATGAAATGCATTCTAAGGATTGATGTTGAATATTTTATGGAAACGTTTACGAGAAACATTTTATAAATGTTTCAAACGTGTTATGAAAACGTTTATGAAAAATGTTTTAGAAATGTTTTATGAAAAATGTTTATGAAGTACGTTTATGAAATATGTTTCAAGAGAAAAGCAATGTTTCAAAAGAAAGGTTTTTATGAGAAAAGTTTAGAAGTATGTTTAAACGCTTTGTGAGTTTATGTTTGAACTTACTAAGCGTAAGCTCATAAAAAGTTTTTCATGCTGTAGGTAGCCATATGGGTAACCAGTAGGACCCGTTAGAAGATCTGGGTGCTACGGAGGGGTAGATGCGAGATGTGGAAATGGATATCACTACAGTTTGCTTCCGTGATGCAAAGAAAAGGTTTTGCACTATATAATATAGTGATTTCAAGGTTTTAAGAAAATCAGAGTTCTAAAAAAATGTTTTCAAAGGTTTTAAGTTACATTATACGAATAGTGTTATAAAATTATGAAATGATGATTTAAGCTATGTTTTAAAAAATGTTTCTTAGTAGTTTTAAGAAACGATTTGAAAGGGTTTTAAAGGCAAATGTTGAGCGAGGTCTCAATAGGAATGGCGACAAGGGTCACAAAAGTTTTTAATTACGTTTTAGAGAACGTTAAATGTATAAGAAAATTTTTTAAAATTCAGTATTTTCTTACTAAGTAAGTAAGATTACTATATCAAGAACGATGTTTTAAGAAAGTAAAGTGACGGCCGAAGAGGCTAGTCGTCACAACAGGTATCCAACCGGTCATAAGAAGGCCAGCTATTGGTGCGAATAACTTTGAGCTGAAGCCTGTGACTTTGCAAATGATTTAAGGAATCCAATTTACTGGATTTCCCACTGAAGATCCCCATGCTCACACTGCACATTTTTGGAAATTTATGATATTGTCAAGTATCGTGGTGTTTCTGATGATGCCATTCGCCTTCGGTTGTTCCCTTTCTTTTTTAGGGATGAAGCAAAAAGTTGGTTGAACTCTTTACATGCAGATTCTATCACCACCTGGGAAGATTTGGTTTGCAAGTTCCTGGCCAAGTTCTTTCCTCTTGCAAAAACAACAAAGATGCGGATTGATATCAACAATTTCACTCAATAGGAAGGCGAAACTTTATATGATGCTTGGGAGAGATATAAAGAGCTATTAAGGAAGTGTCCACATCATGGGCTGTCTAAGTGGATGCAAGTTCACAATTTTTACAATGGGTTGACAACTAACACCAGAACTCTAATTGATGCATCTATAGGGGGAGCATTTATGAAGAAATATGAGGATGAAGCATATGAGTTACTGGAGGATATGGTCGCCAATAACTTTCAGTGGCCAAGTGATAGGTCAATGACAAGGAGAGTACTGGGGTGGTTTATGGAGCTGAAGCTTTATCTGTGTTGACTGCTCAAGTTGCAGCTCTTACTAAGCAATTCCAAAATAGCCAATTGGCGATCAATGCCATTCAGACTCCTCAGTTTATGTGTAAATTTTTTCAAGGCAACCATCCTGGTGAAGGATGTTAAGTGGGAAATCCCGTTCAACAACCTCAGGTAGAGCAGGCATAGTTTGTTGGGAACTATAATAGATAGCAAAACAACCCATACTCAAACACATATAATCTAGGATGGCGTAATCACCCAAATTTTTCATGGAGAAAGAATCAAAATATGGGGCAGTCTCAATAGGGATTTCAACCACAGGAGAAGAAGATTAATTTAGAAGCCGCTTTGCTCCAGTTGACTAACAACACCGACAAGTTCATGACTGAGACTAGGACCAACTTTTAGAATCAAGCTACTCAAATCTGAAATCTAGAAGCTCAAATTGGTCAATCAGCTAACATGTATAGTGGTCGACAACAAGGTAATTTGCCTAGCAACACGAAAGTGAATCTTAAAGAACAATGCAAGGCAATCACTTTAAGAAGCAGAAAAGAATTGGAGACACCTTTAAGTGGTGAAAAGTCCAAAAAGATTGATCAAGAACAGGATGAAGTCATGTCTAAAGCTCAACCATTACCTCCTCAGCAACTAGAAGTGAGTATTACTTTCCCTCAGCGCCTCAAGAAGAGCAAATTAAATAAACAATTTGCTAAATTCCTTGATGTTTTCAAGAAGCTCCACATGAACATCACTTTCGCCGATGCACTTGAACAAATGCCAAGCTATGTGAAGTTCATGAAAGACATCTTATCAAACAAGAGGAAGTTGGAAAAGTATGAAACTGTTGTACTTACTGAGGAGTGCAGTGCTATCATCCAGAGAAAGTTGCCTCAAAAGCTCAAAGATCCGAGAAGCTTTACTATTCCATGTGCCATTGGGAATTCTGTATTTGAGAAGGCATTGTGTGATCTTGGTGCAAGCATTAATTTAATGCCTCTGTCTATTTTCAGAAAGCTTCGATTAGGTGAGGCTAGACCTACCACTATTTCTTTGCAGTTGGCTGACAGGTCCATTAAGCATCCAAGGGGAGTCATTGAAGATGTTCTCGTCAAGGTAGACAAGTTTATATTCCCTGTAGATTTTGTGGTGCTAGATATGGAAGAAGACAAGGATATCCCTATCATATTGGGAAGGCCTTTCTTAGCAACCGGACGGGTGCTCATTGATGTTCAGAAGGGAGAATTAAGGCTTCGGGTACAAGAAGAAAAAGTGACTTTCAATGTCTTAAAGGCTATAAAGTACCCGGGAGCTAGTGATAGTTGCTTTTGCATCGATGCATTAGATACATTAGTCTCTCAATACTTTAGCAAACCAGAAGACCCTTTGGAAGCATGCTTGACTCATCTTGCTCTATCTACTCTTGAAGATGAAGATGTCATGGAGATTGTTCATTTGATGGATTCTATTGGTCTTAACAATCGAAGGTATTTTGAACCTTTGGGACAAGGCCCTTCTCGATCAATTCCTTTAGTTGAAAAATGACCTGCTCTTGAGCTAAAGCCGTTGCCGGATCATCTACGATATGCATTTCTTGGTGAGTCATCATCTTTACCTGTAATTATTTCTTCTAGCCTTTCTAATGAAGAAAAAGACAAGTTGTTACAGGTGCTTAGAAGATATAAGTCAGCTATTGGGTGGTCCTTAGCAAACATTAAGGGGATAAGTCCAACAATGTGCATGCACCGGATCTTAATAGAAGAAAATAGCAAGCCATCGGTAGAAGCACAACGGAGACTAAATCCTACCATGAAGGAAGTGGTTTGCAAGGAGGTGTTGAAGTGGTTAGATGCGGGAGTGATTTACCCGATCTCTAATAGCTCATGGGTTAGCCCAGTTCAAGTGGTGCCAAAGAAGGGTGGTATGACGGTAGTGAAAAATGAGAATAATGAGCTAATTCCAACAAGGACCGTCACTAGATAGAGGATTTGCATAGACTACCGTAAACTAAACAAAGTTACCCAAAAAGATCACTTCCCCTTACCCTTTATTGATCAAATGTTGGATCATCTTGTAGGTCATAAGTATTACTATTTTCTAGATGGCTACTTGGGGTACACCCAAATAGCTATTGCACCAGAAGACCAGGAAAAGAACACATTCATATGTCATTATGGTACGTTTGCATTCCGTCGGATGCTGTTTGGCCTTTGCAATGCACTAGCAACCTTCCAAAGATGTATGATGGCGATCTTTTTAAACATGGTGGAGTAGATTATAGAAATATTCATGGATGATTTCTCTGTTTTTGGTGACTCCTTTGATCATTGCCTGACTAATCTAGAATTGGTTTTGGAGAGATGTGAACAAACTAATCTTGTGCTTAATTGGGAGAAGTGCCACTTCATGGTAAAAGAAGGAATTGTCTTGGGCCACCACATTTCATCAAAGGGGATAGAGGTCGATTGAGCAAAGATAGAGACAATTGAGAAGCTACCACCACCAACCTCAGTTAAAGGGATTCACAGTTTTCTTGGTCACGTAGGTTTCTATTGAAGATTCATCAAAGATTTCTCCAAGATCTCCAAGCCTCTTTCGAATCTACTTATGCAAGGTACTCCTTTTGACTTCAACGAGGAGTGTGAAAAGGCATTCATCACCCTAAAAGAGAAGCTTGTGTCTGCACCCATTGTTGTAGCACTAGAATGGGAGTTTCCTTTTGAATTGATGTGTGATGCAAGTCATTATGCAGTCGGAGTGGTTCTAGGACAGTAGAGGAATAAGGTGTTTTATGCTATTTACTATACTAGCAGGACCCTCAATGATGCCCAACTCAACTATGCCACAACAGAGAAGGAATTACTTGCCATCATCTTCGTTTTTGACAAGTTCATATCATACCTAATTGGCAATAAGGTAATAGTTTTTACAGATCATTCTGCAATTAAATACCTTATGGCCAAGAAAGATGCTAAGCCAAGACTTATCTGATGGGTTCTCTTACTCCAAGAATTCGATTTGGAGATTAGAGACAAGAAGGGTACAAAAAATCTAGTGGCAAACCATCTCTCAAGACTTGAACTGCTAGAAGAACAAGAGTTTCAACAGCTTCCCATTGCTGATCAATTTCCAAACGAGCAACTCTTTATCATCACATATACAAGCTCTCTCCCATGTTATGCAAACTATGTGAATTTTCTTGTAGGAAAGATCATACCACCGAAACTCTCATATCAACAAAAGAAGAAGTTCTTGTCTAATGTAAAGCACTACTATTGGGAAGAATCAGTTCTTTAAAGGCACTGTGTTGATCAAGTAATAAAAAGATGTGTGCCAGAAGATGAGGTAGAGGAGATCCTGAGACATTGCCACACCCTTGAGTGTGGTGGACATTTTGGAGGAAACAGAATCGCGACTAAGGTGTTGTAATCCGAGTCTTGTTGGCCCACATTGTTCAAAGATGCTTATGCTTTTGTTGCAGCTTGTGATAGATGCCAACGATCGAGAAACATTTCAAGAAGGAATGAGATGCCCTTGAAGAATATTCTAGAAGTAGAGCTTTTCGATGTATGGGGTATCGATTTCATGAGACCGTTTCCCTCATCCTACAACAACAAGTATATCCTCCTTGTAATGGATTACGTGTCGAAGTGGGTTGAAGCGACTGCAACCTAAACCAACGATGGCAAGGTAGTGCTTAATTTTCTTAGGAAACACATCTTTACAAGGTTCGAAACTCCACGAGCTATCATAAGTGATGAGGGAACACACTTTTGCAATAAGCAATTTAAGGCTCCTTTGTCGAAATATGGAGTCAAACACCGAACTGCACTACCATCCTCAAACTAATGGGCAAGTAGAGGTTTCTAACAGAGAGATGAAGCAAATTCTAGAGAAAACGGTTCATAGCTCTCATAAGGATTGGGCCAAGAAGTTAGATGATGTGTTATGGGCCTATTGGATTGCATTTAAGACACCTATAGGGATGTCTCCTTATAGGTTGGTCTATGGGAAGGCCTGCCATCTTCCAGTGGAATTAGAGCATCGAGCATATTGGGCAATGAAACAGTTGAATATGTACATGCAAGCAGCGGGTGAGAATCTCCTTTTGCAACTCAATGACATGGATGAGTTTCGCAATGAAGCATATGCGAATGCAAAGATCTACAAGGAGCAGACCAAAGCTTGGCATGATAAGCACATCCAGTGGAAGGAGTTTGTATCTAGACAGAATGTGCTACTATATAATTCCAGGCTTCGACTATTCCCTGGAAAGCTCAAATCCAAATGGTCAAGCCTGTTTGTAGTCACCAAGGTGTCTCCCTATGGTGCAGTTGAACTAAATCATGAAGAGAAAGGAACCTTTAAGGTTAATGGACAGCATTTGAAGTTGTATTTTGATGGTGGCATTGATTACAACAAGTCCGTCATCACTCTTAACTCACCATAAAGAAGAAAAAGTCAGGCTAATGACGATAAAACAAGCACTTCTTAGGAGGCAACCCAAGCTCTTTACCCTTATCCATTTTAGTTTTTATCAAGCTAATTAGTGTTTTAGTTAGTTATAGATTTTTGGTATTTTATAAGTTAATAATGATGCATTTTATTTTTGTGGTGATTTTAGGTCTTCTCAAGGATAACATGGGTGTAGAAGAAACACAAAAGAGCTTAGGCACTAAAATTGGGCACCTAGGGGCTATAAAAGGGTGCAAAGACCAAAGAGTAAGGTGCCTAGGCGCTCAGTCAAAAAAAAAGGAAAAAAAAGAAAAAAAATTTCAAAGTAGCGCCTAGGTGCTACTACTTCGGCACCTAGGCGTTGAGTAAAAAAAAGAGAAGAGGCAGATTTCGAAGTAGTGCCTAGGCGTTGTGCCATTTATAAGCTCACTTACCCTGGTTTTCAAACAAAATCAGCGAAAAAAAAAACACTCCTCTCGCCCCCCTCGTTCACTCACGCACACAAACACCACCTATTGCCCCTTAATCGATTTTTTTTTTTATCTTTTCATCACTTAACTTAGTCCCGTACCATCCCCAAAACGTCACCCACTGCATCAACATGCCCCCATCCAAGTTCCTCCACGAGTTGTGCATTGGGTGGCAAAAAAAAAAGTGACAAAAATTCCAAAGATTGGGCTACACATATTGGGGTTTTCTTTGCTCACAATTAGGTACATTACTCTTATTTGTGCCTTATCTGAAAATTGGCTATTTGGGGAGATTTAATTTGTAGGGAGGAGTCCGTCTATAGTGGAGTTATTTAACGCCCACTAAGTGTTTGAGAAAAAGTCTGTGGAAGACGGAAGTGTTGGTTATTGCCAATTGACTTTAAAGGCGCTAGTAGACGTTACAAGTGGCGAAGTTGAGTTCGTTTGGTGACATTAGAAGTTGACTTGGAGTATCTAAGAGGAGGTTGAGGGTTGTACTTGAAAAAAAAACTTTTTAAAGAAGGATTAGTGTGAATTGCAACCATGGCACCAAAGAAGCATGTGAGGGGTTCGACATTTGTGCAATATGATAGGACTAAATTCATCTCACAAGCTACTTTTACTCGCTACCAATCCTCATTGGAAAGAAAGACTCCAATTGTTGAACGGGGACTCAATACATGTGAAAGGGTGATACAGGATCAAATTTTAGATTGTGGATCGGCCAATTTTGTGAAACAGCCAGGCTCGAGCCTAACTGCAGTGGTTCAAGAATTTTATGTCAATGCCCCCGAGCTTGATAATAAAAAGGTCTTTGTGAGGGGAATATGAGTGAAGATTGATTGTGTTGCTATCAACCAACACTTTGGGCTATCTAATATTAATAATGATGAATATCAACCTTATTTGGAAAACGTTGACCATGATAATATCCTCAGCAAGTTATGCACACCAGGCATTAGTTGGAAAATAAGACGTAATGGTGAACACATCTCATTCTCTCCTAGTGATCTGCGAGACAAGGCATACAAGGCATGGCATAATTTTATATGTGCTCCCTTCATGCCAGTATCCTATGTTAGTGATGTGCTGAAAGAGCAAGCGATGCTTCTATATGCTATAGTGACGAGGAAGAGCATTGATGTGGGCCAGGTGATTTCTCAATAGATTGCTATGAATGTGATGCATGAGCACCTGGGTGTGTATTTTCCCTCACTCATTACTAAGTTGTGCAGTAAAGTATGAGTCCATTGGGATGCAACAAAAGAATGGGTAGGACCTTGACATGTCATCAATGACGCAGTCCTCGCATCATACAGGGAGATTAAAGCACAGAAGCCAGCAGTAGGAGCCAGCTCCTCCAAGCCACCCCGACTCCTACGACCACCACGCTCCATATGTCAAACCTCTGTGCACGAGCTCCTAGATCGTATGGACAGACGCCTAGACCATAGTGATGATAACATCGACAACCTAGCACAAATGATGAACCAAATGGCCCAGCACTTGAATATGAATATGGACAATTGTCCGACAGTCATGGCTTTCAATGACGAGGACGAAGCGCATGAGGACGAGGAGGAGTAGCCTTCAACAATCTTCATTTTAAGGAGTGTTCTTTCTTTTTCTTTTTTATTTTTCTTTTTATTTTATTTTATTTCATTTTCTTTTCTTTTCTTTTATCATCTTTCGTTTTTATTTCATGTTTACTTTTTTTCTTTTACATTGAGGACAATGTACTGCTCAAGTTTTGGGGTGGTCTACTGCTTCATGTTTGGTTTATGTCAATCAGTTATTTTTGTTTACTTAAGTTTTAAATTAGTTTTCATTTTTGTTTAGTAATTATGATAGGAAAGTTGTGTCATTTGAGCACTATTTAACTTGAATCATAAGAGGCCAATGATAAGATGATGGTTGAAATTGAATATGGCTTTTAGGGGATAATAATTGTTGTGATCTATCCTTGTTTTTCTTGTGATTTGTTTATCATGTTGTGATTCTTTGAGCACTCACGCCTTGATCACTTAAGTAGTATACAATTAGAGGACTTTTATGTTGATTAAGTGATATTTTTGACCTCAAATGAATGTTAGAATCTATTTGATAACCACTCGAGGCAAAATGCTAGGCTACACATCATTAAGGACATGATAGGCCATTTTTGGACCGTTTGAGCCTTTCAAGCCTACCATCGACATCATTTAATCACTAGTTTGAGCCTTATTATCCATTTTTTTTATTACCTACATAATCAACCTGGCCTTTGAATAATTTTATCCTACTTAGTCCTTCACCCATAGGCATGACTAGTTTGTTCAGAAAATTATTTGAAGGTAGTTGGCATTACGGGAGGATAGGTAGAGTTTTGAGTATTGTTATCTAAACCATTATCAAAGAATTATGTATTCATGTTTATTCATTGTCAAAAAAAAACCACACACAAAAAAACAAAAAAAAAGAAAAAAAATTAGAAAAGCAAAAAAAAAAAAAAGAAAAAGAAAAAAAATACATACATCCAATAAATGTGAATGACAAAGGGAGTGCAACATAAGTTTAGGGGTGTACTTAGAAAAAAAATGATGTTCTCATGAGGTCCTGAGACAAATTGTGTGTTTATGGGTAAATTTTGAGCAACATTATATCCTTTATCTCACCTTTTTACCTTAGCCACATATTACAAGCCGAATGAAGTCCTAATGATCTTTGATGTTGCGATAGTCTACATTAGTGGACAGTGGGTTTGAAAAATAGGCCTATGGAGTTCATAAATTTCACTAATCTAGAGATATTTCATAATAAGCTTGTTGACATAAACTAATCCGAGTGTAAGTACATAAGTGCTAGAGGCATCACACACATACACACTCAAGGAATTATGAGTATGGTAAACTTGAGATTTAAATTGATTTTTTTTTACATGATTACAATGGTTAGAGTTTCCTTTGAGTCGTAAACTTTATGCAATCTTTGAGGCCAAGTATGATAAAAAATTAAATTGATGCTCGAACTATGTCGTGCGTTAGTGTCAGTCCTATCCTTTTGTCTTGTTCTTTGTTCTTCTTTTGTGTCTTTTGCTCGAGGACTAGCAAAATCTTAAGTTTGGGGGTATTTGATAAGTTAGTTTTAGGCTAATTAATTAGATGATTCTCACTTAATAGTTTTTTGTTAGTTTTGAGCAATTTATAAGAATTTGATAATGTTATATGTTCTTTTGTAGGTTTTGAGGACAAAAGGATGCATGATAGCAAAGTACAGGGCAAAACGGACCGAAAATAAGCAAAAGTAGATGCTGGGACAAAATAGAGCCTAGACACTAGCTTATGGGCACCTAGGTGCTCTTGAAGATGAATTTTCATGCAAAAAGACCCGAGAGCGTAGCGCCTAGACGTCATAATTTGGGCACCTAGGCGCCATCATGTGTAAAGAGGCCGACCAACAGTAGCGCCTAGGCACTACTATTCTGGTGCCTAGGTGCTACTTTGAAGCCTAGGCACCGCAGTCATGATGCCTAGGCGCCAGTTCGAGAAAAAAATGCACAGGTCCTTGTAGCACTTAGGAGCTACAATCTTGGCGCCTAGGCGCCGTAATGAAGCCTAGGCACTAAAAAATAGAGCGTAGGCGCCATTGTGATCTCAATTCAAATTTCAGTGTAATTTCGTTCCGAAATTGCCCTTCTAAACCCTAGCTTATAAATAGAACATTATGAAGGGTTGGAGCATGACTTTTAACAGAGAGAAACTAAAGAAAAAAAGGGAGGACTCATAACTTTGGAGAATAAGATCGGTGCAACCTAGAGACAGAATCCATCTTCACATCCAAACATATAGTTCTTTTCTTCTACTCCTCATGTTTAAGACATTGTTTAGGATGATCTTTTAGTTTCATTATGAATTAATTTTCTCTATTCTAGGGCTACGATGTAGCCAGATCATGAATGTTCACATTTATTTAATTTAATTCAATTCGATGTTTATTCATTATCTATGCTGAGTATTTGATCTAATCTTAATGCTTGTAAAAGTCTACGTACCTCTTGCATGATTTGTGATTTAATTTAAGGTTGAGAAGTGATAATTAAATTAGACCATGATTGAATACCATGAGATCATCATAGGATAGAGATATCTATGAGACTTGTGTAACACTGTGAATTTCTTGTTTTGAATGAATCTTGGTAAGTTTAGAGTTTTCATAGAGATGTATGAAATTTGTTAATTGGGATAAATTATTAATGCTTGAGAAAGATTAATAACTACCTAAGAGAATTTCGTTATCAACATAAGAGTAAATATCAATTGAGTAAATTAAATAAATTGGATAAGATTAATCCGGTGAGTCGAAAACCCTAGAAGTCTTAATATATTGAATTCTCATCTGTTAAAGTTGCAATTGATCAATTTTCATTAATTTAGTTTGTCTAATTTTTACCATTTTATTACTCCATTGCTTCCTATATATTTCAATTGTTCAAATAAAATTAGAGTTAGAGTAATTTGGTATTTAGTGACATTTAGTCCTCTAGAGAATGATCTCTACTCTTACTTTATTACTTGTTAACGATACGTGCACTTACGTTAGAAAAATCCACAACAATACCAGTTAGAAGCATGTGCTATACACTTGCATATTTAGTTTGGTAAAAAAGAAAAAAAGTACGGATATTAAGTTATGAGAAAAAATAGAAAAGTACAGATATTAAGTTATGAGAAAAAAAATATAGAAATAAAAAAGGAAAAAAGGAAAAAAGATGAAAAGAAGTGAAATAAAAAAGAAAAAGAGTGTTTTTGTAACAACTTAAATTTAATTAAGTAATATTAGTGTGTAAAATGGTGGATTAGTATGCTATGATGAATGTAATAAACTTAATTTGACTATTTTGTAAAATTTCTAAATTAATGTTATTTTTTATTATTTTAATAATTTTTAATTACTTTTAATTATTTTTATTTGTTATTTTAAATTTTGAAACAAAATAATTTGTCAAATACCAATCATGTCCTTTTTGCAAAACCGTGAATGGTACACAATTTTCTTCCATTGGTTTTGCCCTTTCCTTCCTCTATCTAATCTCCCTCTCTCTCTTTCCCTCTTTCTCACGCTCACTCTCTCTCTCTCTCGTCTCCCTCACTCACTGCCTCTCTCTTTCTCTCTTCTCTCTCTTTTGATTCAAGAACTGCTGAGTTTATACTTCAATCCTCAGTCAAATTGGAAGCTTGGGAACGTGATTTAGCAACCACAACTTCGAATCAAATACTAAATCAATGTTAGTTTTCAAATTTTAAACTTTTTGTAAAATTTTTCAATTTCCTTAGCATTTTGAAATCTAAGCTTTCTTAGGCTTAGAAAACCTTTAATCTAAGTTAAACAGACTTAAAACATTTAGAATCTAGACTTGGTTTGATTAAATACGGATTTAAATCAAGATTTTTTATTTTTCCTTCATTTTTCCCATTCTCGGATTTTCTTGAATTTTTCTATGCAAATCTTGTTTAAACTAGTTTAAATGTGTTCTATTGTGTTTTTCTATCATCTATGAATGTTTTTCATGCCTGAGAATAGAGAAAACATGTTGAAAATGAGAATTGGGCTTAGGGAGGCCGAGACCCAATTTTGAAAATTCCAAAATTTACCCAGTTTGGCAGGCCGGACTCATACCTTCAGCAGGTTGAACCTAGAAAAGTTTGGCCGACCGGACCCTAATGGTCGGTAGGCCAAACTGTATAGTTTGGCAGACTGAACCAGGGAAACCAGCAAGCTGACCGGGCTTCATAGAAATTCGTTGTTTTTCACCTGTTTTCATTGTTTTGGATCCCGATTGAGATTTTAATCTTGTCGTATGATTTTACAAACATGAATGGCACACTAGGACACCATGAGATAGCTTAGCAACATAGGATATCTTAAGCTAGATACTGATAGACCTAGTTTTTATTAAAGGTTGTTCATGGTTCCGTGGAGCTAACGTATAGCGGAGCGAGAATGCGGTGCTGAGTCATGACACCGGATGTTGAGGTAGGACTTTTACCCTTTTCCTTGGTAGCCTAGTTTGAAAATGATTTTGGCCTCAAAATGATTTCTTTGAAATTATTTTCAATGAATGATTAAAAAAATAATTTTATAAATTGTTTTTATAAACAAGTAGAACGAAGTAATTTTCATAATAAACCATATAAAGAACGTAAATGAATATACTCAGTAAATGGGTTTTAAATAATGATAGAAATACATAGATGGGCATGATGCCATATCAAATATCAAGTCATGTAGGGTGCAACCTTGGGGGCAGATCTCGAAACCCAAATGGGCCACTTCTATGGTGATAACTATGGTTTGCCCAAGAAAGATAAAAAGGTGTTGTTTGGACAAATTGTTTTAAATAGGATTTATTTAAAGGAATTTATTTATTCAACTCTGTTTTCTAATTATTACTTTGAAAGTTAAATTTTGTATTTAAATTATTTATCTGTTTTTAAAACATAGTCGTACTGAGGCTTTCGTTCACATTTTATTTGTTTTTAAATCTTTCCCCCTAGGTAGAATACAATTTAGGATTGATGAAGGGTCTGCAGATCGAACTTACGACCGGTAAAAGACCTAGGTAGGTTGTTGTACAAATAAATCAAGGCATGTATTACTTTAATCTTTCTTTATATTTTGGACTATAGTTGTAATTTAAGTATTGTCGATGCCATGTGTGTGCACAAGTTATGGGTCGGTGGGCCCCAACACATGTTTCCTCTTTCTTTATTATTTTAATTCATTTTGCTTTGTTCTTTTGTTTAATTATTATAGATGTTTCTTTAGAAAGGATTTTAAATTATTACTTATTTCTTAATTAATTAAATTCTTAAACTTGTTTTTTAATTAAAATTTCTACTTAATTAACTTAGTTAAACCACCACGTTACCTCCCATACCTCGGGACATGACGGAATGTATCAGAGCCCTAGGTTATGAACCTTAAGAAATGTGCACACATAGGTACGACAATGAAATACCATTGACAGTCTAAATTTTTTTTTCAGAAGTGGGAGAATGGCACCTAGATGTCGTTTGACAGCTAATGTTGACCCTAGGAATGACGAGGGCATGATAAGGGCCATGTTTGCTGCATTCCGATAGATGGCAGCAAGGGCAAGATCGAAGGATTCTGAGGCTAGTCGCCGGCATGCATACTTTAAGGAGTTCTGGCCTGCATTTGTTCCGACCTTCGACGAAAATAGGGACCCACAAGTGGCCAAATATTGGTTAAATTCGATTGTGACCAGCGGAGTATCTTGTAGAGTTTACAGCCTATAAATTTGAAGGTGGTGCTAACACTTGGTGGAAGTAAGCTAAACGCCTTGAGAATAACGGGAACATTAGCTGGGATAGGTTCGAGGAGCTGTTCAATGATCGTTACTTTCCGCAAGGATATAGAGACCAGAAGGCAGCTGAATTTTGTAGGTTGCAGCAGGGTGATATGTTAGTTCAGGAGTACGAGGCAAAGTTTAATGAGCTGGCCATGTTTGCTCTATCTGTAGTGGCATCGGAGCGTGAGAAGTGTATCAAATTTCAAGAAGGGCTTAGGAATTTTGGTGAGCTTGTGTCGTCAGCTATATCTATGGAAAGTGATTATACGCAATACTGTGAGGATCGAGCAAGGACATCCAGAAGACCACAGAAGAGAAGCAGGAGGAGCACCAATAGCTGACCAACTCAAGGGAAGAGTCAACAGGGTAACATGAATAGCAAGAGCAGCAGTTCATCCACTAGTGGGCGTAGCAATCCCTATAGCTTTCATTGCCACTATTGCCAGCCGAGACACATCAAGAGGGACTATCCAATTAGGAATGCTCGTCTAGGACTTCAAGCCGGAAAAGGTGCCAGTCGTCAACCTTAACCTTAGACTCTTCTTCTGTCACAACCATTCCCTCAACTCTAGTTCCATCAGTTCTCTCCCCAGCAACTGCCATACCCAACACAAGAACACCAGCCGTAGAACTTCCAACGCAATTCCCCTCAGTATCGAGAGTCGAGTACATCTAATATGCAGTCACCTCCACCACAGCAATATCGGCTGACTAACCCAGGACTTAGTAATGTTGGTAGAGGAAAAGGAAAAGCTCCAGTGCAAGTTCACACCAACTAGAAACGCGGTTGTCGATGGTACGATTCTAGTTTCTCAATCCTTAACCCATGTCTTATTTGATACTAGTGCCACTCATTCTCTCATTTCAAGTTCTTTTGTACATGCCTTGGGGTTAAAGATAGAAGAGTTTAATGAGCCTTTAGCTATAGCCTCACCCTTGGGGCGGGTGTGTGTGAACTATATATATAAATCCTATAAAATAAATATTGGGGATAAGATTCTAAAGAGTGATTTGATTGTAATCCCCATGGGTTCATATGATGTAATCTTAGGGATGGACTGATTATCTAGATACAATGCGTTTGTAGACTGTCAACTTAGGATAGTGACCCTAGTGTCTGACAGGGGGACGACGATCACTTACCAAGAGGGTAATGATCGAATAATGAGTGAACGTCTTATAAAGACATGTCTCAGAGAACGGAAGAATCTAGCTTGTTACGCCTTCCTCATGAACCTAGAAGGAGAGCCTAGTGCCTCGAGAAAAGATGCAGCAATTCCAGTAGTTGATGAGTTTGAAGATGTCTTCCCTGATGAGTTGCCAGGATTACCACCGCATCAGCAGATTGAGTTTAGCATTGAGCTACTTTTAAGAACAGCATCGATTTCTATAGCACCTTATTGGATGGCGCCAGCAGGGATGAAAGAATTGAGAAAGCAACTTCAGGAGCTTGCTGACATATCTAGAATAACACATCACCATAGGGAGTGCCAGTTTTATTCGCTAAGAAGCACGATGGAACTTTAAGGCTATGCATAGATTATTAGCAGCTAAATCGGGTCACCATGAAGAACAAGTATCCTCTACCCAGGATCGATGAATTGTTTGATTAGTTAAGAGGCTCGCGGTACTTCTCGAAAATAGATTTGCGGTCGGGATACCACCAGCTCAAGATTAAAGAAGAGAACATCCCCAAAACAGCTTTCAGGACCCGATATGGACACTTTAAGTTTCTGTTGATGCTGTTTGGATTGAACAATACTCTGACAGCTTTCATGGACCTAATGAATAGGATTTTCAAGCCTTATCTAGATCAGTTCGTGATCGTGTTCATTTATAATATCTTGGTCTACTCCAAGACTTGGTAGAAGTATGAGCAGTACCTCAGAATCGTACTTCAGACTCTGCGGGAGCACCAGTTGTATGCCAAGAAAGAAAAGTACTAGTTTTGGCTGATAGAAGTTAAGTTTCTAGGACACGTCATCTTCGAGGAAGGTATCTCAGTGGACCCATCCATGGTGGAAGCCATAGTGGAGTAGGAACGACCAAGAAATGTGGCAGAAATCTGTAGTTTCTTAGGACTCGTAGGGTACTACAGGAAATTTCTGAATGACTTCTCGAAGATAGCAGCGCCATTAACAAAACTAATCAGGAAGAAAGTCAGGTTTGAGTAGGATGAAGAATATGAGCTTGCCTTCCAAGAGTTAAAGAATCGTTTGACTATAGCTCCAATTTTGATTATCCTGACTAGTGAAGAGTTGTATGAAGTTTATACAGATGCTTCGGGATACGTATTTGGTATGCCCTAAAATGTTTCTTCTTATATAGTGAACATATGTAGTATAGAAAGGTTGTCGTATCCACAGGGAGATAAAATTTTTAACCTCAGCAAATTGTTAAAATAAACGGTAAAAAAGGCAAGCGGTTTTTCAAAGCAAAGTTTAAAAGAAATAAAGATTTTTGTGATTTTTTTTTTCAAAATTTAAAGCATAAAATTAAAACGGTGAAGCTTTGAGAATTCCTTGTATGTTTTACAACTGATATGAAATTTTAGCTCTAATTAATAATTGTCTAAAGCATTTGATTTATTATATCTTTTCTCATTAATTGCAAACACTTTTTACTAATTATATAGGTTAACCGAGAGCAACAATATAGCAAGCCATAATGCAATAAGGGTTTTCCTATAAAAACTAGCAAAATAATCATCTTTCACTAAGGATTTGGTGCACTAATTATAAAAATTATAACCGCTGTCACTCAATTATAATTAACATAATTTTAAGATAGAAAAGATAATAACAAATCAAAATTAATATATTTTTATGGAATAAATTGTTGCATGAATTCCAGCAGCATTTCGTCTTATGGAATATCTAGAATCGACAATATAACAAGTCATATTGCAGTAAAAGACATTCCATAAAATTAAGCATCATTTTATTATTATTAATATTAATTATGCAACAAAATTAAATTACATAAAAAAAACATGACTGAATTTATGTAAAAATTGACAGCATAATAATATATACAATAGTTATTAAAAACATAAAGATATAATTTATTCCACAAAATATAAGTATTACAACACAGTTATAGAGATCAAATCCATACCAGAGTATTATGCATACAAGATCGTCTTTCTATCTCACCAGATTCTCTACACTAATCTAGACATTATTTTATATATATATATATATATATATATTTAAGGGGATACAATTAAGTCTTACTCAATAGAAAGAAAAAAAAGAAAGAAAGAGGGCCAAAGGCCCGAAGGGATGCTCAAGGGGGAGAAATCTCCCCCTATTTATAGTGCAAAAATTGCACTGTTTGTGAATTTTTTTTAATTATATTTACTGTTAAAATCTTGACAAATGGATCAATTTGATCATTTTTTTTCCACACGGAAGGCCTGCTTTAGTGGCTGAGAATCTCGTTGAGATTCTCTGTGACGCGACGGCTGGAAGCTCCAGTCAGGGGTGATCGAGGCCGTTCATTTTGTAATCCAAAGGTCAAAATTCGCTAAGTAACATGGGCCTAGTGGGTCAATGGAACCAAGAAAGATAGCCATTCGATCAATCTTCCTACTCCAATCTAACGGTTGAGAGAACGGTTACACGTGGGACTGCAGCACTCGATTAGACACACCTGAGATTCGCAGGACCCACTGACATGCGTCAGCGTTGACACACGTTGAGCGGCTGACGCGTGGCATGACGGCTGCTGACGCACGTAGAGGATGGACCACTCAGGTCTCTTTGGCTACGCATCGGACGCTCCACATTTTGCCACATGTCACGCTGAATTTGAACTCGAATTTTTTTAATCTTTTGATGCATTTGATGTCCAATTTTGCCTCTTTTTGCACAATTTTGCTTCTTTTTTTCTCCAGATTTCGAATCTAAAATTCACAAACACACTAAAATTAATTATTTTACAAACATAATATTTACAAAAATATTAAAAATATTTATTTTACATTAAAACACATAATATTAATTACAAACTTCTAAAATTTTTGATCTTTTACGGTTTGACACAGATATGATTTTTATGACTTGAAAATATTTTTAAAAATTACTAAAAATACAATAGAACATATTTACAAACTTAAAACACTCTATAAAACACATTTAAACTCAAAATAAAATAACCGCACATTATTTTTACAGTTTTGACTATTTACAAACTAAACATATATTTAACACAATGAAATGATTCTAAAAATTACCAAAAATATCATTAAACATAAAAACACATTTTTAAACATATTTTAATACTAAGACACAAAAATACCTATTAACACAAAAATGCTATTAATTAGAGGATTTAATGAGAAATAAAAGCATAAATAAATGATTTAAACCTTGTAAAATATACACTTTTACGGTCTCATCAGTATTGATGCAACATGGACGCATGGTGGCACATGGATCGAGATAGCTATGACCTCATAAGCAGAATTATCCTACTCATGACTTACAGCTCGTAGAGGTAATTCACGCGTTGAAGATCTAGAGATGCTGTTCGTACGAGGTGACTTTCTAGGTTTTCTCTGACCATAAGAGTTTGAAGTATCTGTTCACTCAAAGGGATCTAAACTTGAGGCAGCGAAGGTGGATAGAATATATGAAAGACTATGATTTTGCATTGCAGTACCATCTCGGGAGAGCTAATGTGGTCACAGAAACTCTCAGTCGAAAATCTTCAAGGATTCTCACTTGTTTGGCTCTTAAGGATTGGAAAAAGGATGCAATAGTAAGTGAGTATAGGCTACAATACTATGAAGATTACGACCAAGTTTTAGTGTACCATATGGAAACGACCCCAACTCTTGTTCAAATAGTGAAACAGAATCAGTGGCGAGACCAGCATCTACAGGGAATCTGAATGCGAATTCAAGACAGAGAGCAATTTGAATAATGGAGGATACGTACTGATGGATTGCTATACTTTAGGGAGCGTCTAGCAGTTCCAGTAATCACAGAAGTGATGAAGGCCGTAATGGATGAAGCCCACAATTCTCAGTTTGCTATTCATCTAAGGAGCACAGAGATGTATCGTGATCTGAAGAGGCAATACTGATGGGAGGTATGAAGAAAGATGTCTGAGAATATGTGGCCAAGTGTGCGACTTGTCTTCAGCTAAAGGCCGAACACTAGAAGCCAACAGGTCAGCTTCAACCACTTCCTATTCCAGGGTAGAAATAGGAGCACATCATGATGGATTTCCTTACCAGTTTGCCAAGGACGGAGCAAAGGCATGATGCAATTTGGGTCATGGTTGACAGGTTAACAAAATCAGTACATTTCATTCCCTTCAGGTCAACTTGCTCGAGGAGAGTTCTCGAAGAATTATACCAACAAAACATAGTATGGTTGCATGGAGTTTCCTTATCCATCACTTCTATAGAGACACCAAGTTCAATGCCAAGTACTGGAGAAGCTTTCACAAGGCCTTGGGTAGGGACTTGAACTTTAGCACACCATTTCATCCTCAGACTAATGGGCAATCTGAGCGGGTGATTCAAATGCTCGAGGACATATTACATGCATGTGCATTAAACTTTGATGGGAATTGGAAGAAATATTTGCGTCTAGCAGAGTTTGTGTACAACAACAGCTACCAAGCGAGCATTGGCATGGCATCATTTGAAGCACTATATGGACGATTGTGTCAGTCATCGTATGTTGGGCAGAACAAGAAGACAAGATTATTCTCAGGCTAGATGAGATTCGCATCAGCAATGAGAAGGTCACCGTGATATGAGATCGATTGAAGGCAGCTTAGAGTCGGCAGAAGAGTTATACAGATAGAAGACGTCGACCTTTGGAATTCAAGGTAGAAGATTTTGTTCTCTTGAAGGTATCACCTCACAAAGGCATCACACGATTCAGAGTAAGTGGTAAGCTTGCACCGAGGTATGTTGGACCGTTTGAGATTACTCAACGTGTCAATGTAGTCGCTTATCGGCTCGATCTTCCTCCCGAGCATTCTTATGTTCACGACGTATTCTATGTGTCGATGCTTCAAAAGTGTCCGCCTGAGCAGAACAAGATAATCTCATTCCACGATGTACAGGTTCAGGAAGACACGACATACAAAGAAGTGCCAATTCAGATCATCGATCAAAAAGTGATCAATTTACGACGTCGCAATATACCGTTAGTGAAGGTCGTGTGGCACCATCACGGGGTAGATGAAGCCACCTGGGAGTTAGAATCAACTATGCATGAATTGTATCCATATTTGTTTTGTTTTTTAAATGACTTGTAATTTCGAGGGCGAAATTTCTTTTAGGGGTAGAGAGCTGTAACGCCTCGAATTTAATTAAGTGATATTAGTGTGTAAAATGGTGAATTAGTGTACCATGATGAATGTTTTAAACTTAATTTGACTATTTTGTGAAATTTCTAAATTAATGTTATTTTTCATTATTTTAATTATTTTAATTACTTTTAATTATTTTTGTTTGTTATTTTAAATTTTGAAACAAAATAATTTGTCAAATGCTAACTGCATCCTTTTTGCAAAACTGTGGATGTTACATGGTTTTCATCCATTGTTTTTGCCCTTCCCTTCCTCTATTTAATCTATATCTCTCTCTCCCTCACTCTCACGCTCACACGTGCTCTCTCTCTCGTCTCCCTTACTCACTGCCTCTCTCTTTCTCTCTTCTCTCTATTTTGATTCAAGAACTTCTAAGTTTAAACTTCAATCCTCAGTCAAATTGGAAGCTTGGGAACGTAATTTAGCAACCATAACTTTAAATCAAAGATTAAATCAAGGTTAGTTTTCAAATTCTAAACTTTTTCTAATATTTTTCAATCAAGGTTAGCTTTCAAATTCTAAACTTTTTCTAATATTTTTCAATTTTCTTAGTATTTTGAAATCCAAGCTTCCTTAGGCTTAGAAAACCTTTAATCTAAGTTAGAGAAACTTAAAACATTTAGAATCTAGGCTTGGTTTGATTAAAAATGTATTTAAATCAAGATTTTCTATTTTTCCTCCATTTTCCCATTCTTGGATTTTCTTGAATTTTTCTATGCAAATCTTGTTTAAACTAGTTTAAATATGTTCTATTATATTTTTCTATTATCTATGAGTGTTTTTCATGCCTAAGAATTGAGAAAACATGTTGAAAATGAGAATTAGGCTTGGGGAGGCCAAGACCTAATTCTGAAAAATTCCATAATTTTTCTAGTTCGGCAAGCCAAACTCATGTTCGACAGGCCGAACTCATACCTTCAGCAAGCCAAACCTAAAAAAGTTCGGCCGACCGGACCCAAATGGTCGGTAGGACGAACTGTATAGTTTGGTAGGCCAAACCAGGGGAACTGGTAGGCTGACTAGGCTTTATGGAAATTTGTCATTTTTCACATGTTTTCCTTGTTTTGGATCCCGATTGAGATTTTAATCTTGTTGTATGATTTTATAAACATGAATGGCACACTAAGACACCATGAGATAGCTTAGTAACATAGGATATCTTAAGCTGGATACTAATAGACCTAGTTTCTATTGAAGGTTGTTCGTGGTTTTGTGGAGCTAACGTATAGCGAAGCGGGACTGCGGGGCTGAGTTGTGACACCAGATGTTGAGGTAGCACTTTTACCACTTTCCTTGGTAGCCTAGTTTTTAAATGATTTCTTTCAAATTATTTTCAATGAATGATTAAAAAACTAATAATTTTATGAATTGTTTTTATAAACAAGTAGAATGAAGTGATTTTCATAATGAACCACATAATGAACGTAAATGAATATACTCAGTAAATAAGTTTTAAATAATGATAGAAATACATAGATGGGCATGATGCCATATCAAAGATCGGGTCGTATAGCGTGCGACCTTGGGGGCAGGTCCTGAAACCCAGGTAGGCCACTTCGATGATGATAACTATTGTTTGCCCAAGAAAGATAAGAAGGTACTTTCTGGACGAACTGTTTTAAATAGGATTTATTTAAATAAATTTATTTATTCAACTTTGTTTTCTAATTATTACTTTGAAAGGTAAATTTTGTATTTAAATTATTGATCTGTTTTTAAAAAACATAGTCCTATTGAGCCTTTCGCTCACACTTTATTTGTTTTTAAATCTTTCCCCCTAAGTAGAATACAATTTAGGATTGACAAAGGGTCCATAGATCGGACTTGTGACCAGTAGAAGACCTAGGTAAGTTGTTATATAAATAAATCAAGGCATGTATTACTTTAATCTTTCTTTTTATTTTAGACTGTGGTTGTAATTTAAGTATTGTCGCTCCATGTATGTCACAAGTTGTGGCTCGGTGGGACCCAACACGTGTTTCCACTTTCTTTATTATTTTAATTCATTTTGCTTTGTTCTTTTGTTTAATTATTATAAATGGTTGTTTAGAAAGGATTTTAAATTATTAATCATTTCTTAATTAATTAAATTCTTAAACTTGTATTTTAAAATTTCTACTTAATTAACTTAATTAAACCACCGTGTCACCTCTTGTACCCCAAGGCATGACAGTTTTTAAAAATGGGAAAAAAGAGGACGTAAGAAAGACATATGCAGCAATATGGAAAAGACACATGGAGCAATGTAAGAAAAGCTATTCTCATTTTTATACAAGTATAGATAACTAGTTATACACATGCGCCATATGCGTGCATTCCATGTAACATAACGAAAATGATTAGGTGAGAATACATTTGGGCACGAATTATTTGAGGAGAACAATTAAGAAAAACTTTATAAGGGTTGTAATTGAGAAAAAATTGGCCACAAAAAAATGCTTAGATAGTCATACATTTGAGAAAAAATTGTCTTAACGAGAGTAAATTAGGGAAAAATGTTTAATAAGATTTACTTGAAAACATAAGATTTAACAATTAAAAAAAAGAGAAAATAGATCAAAATGCACATTTTAATCAAAATATGGTTTTAGTTAAATGTGTGTTGTAAGAGAATGTGTAAGTATGTGCAAACAAAAAAGCATTCTTTAAAAAAAAATAAACAAAATCATATAAAAGTTTATTTAGGAGGTACTATGAGAAAATAACAGAAACAACAATTGAGAATGTCATTTTAAAAAATACATTTGAGTAGGGACGTAGGTTAGAGAAAATATTTCAAATGAGTAAATTAAAGGAATGACACCAAACAGATAAATTGTTAGCCCAAGAATGGCTACCAAAGGAAGAGGTGATTGGGTTTTTAAAAACTTTTACAATTATTGGAAAAATCTAAGATGAAATATGCTTAAGCAAGAAACACAAAAATTAAGATATTCAAATAAGTAGACAAAAATTAAATTGCATTTAAGTCAAAGAGTAGGGAAAAGAAATGCAAAGGCTATTTATAGTGGTTTGGCGAATATGCTTACGTCCACTGTCGTCGAGGAAAAACCTTCACTCAACCTCTTGCACTATAAGACCTTCTTTTTGACACGATTACTCCTTTGTACAACATCGGTGACTTGCTCTACCCAAGGTTCACCACACCTTCTTACAATATGACAATTTTATCAGAAATTGTCTAACCAAAAATTCCTAAAATTATAAGGCTTGGAGACCTAATGATGGAAGGTATGATTTGTAAGAAGTTTAGTACACTCACAAACTAACCACTCCAAAGGAAAATTAAATACAATGTAAGGTCTATCTTTGGAGGTGTGAGCAATTCTCAAAGAAAATATAAAACAAGTTTAGCTCAAGAGAATGTATATGAGATGAATGATTGACAAAACAATGTAAGAATGAAATCAAAGCTCTCTCCTAATCCTTCGTTTTTTATATTGCACATTGAATGGAAGGGTATTTATAGCTTCCAAGAGCCCAACTTTAGTCTAAAAACTCAAATCTTGATCAAAATGGCCGTTGGAAGTGGAGTTCTAATAGATAGAAAGCTAGCCATTGTAAACAGTTTGGCAGGTCAATCAATAGGTTAAGCAAGCCGAAATTTGAAAATTTTAAAATCAGACTCCAAATGATCATCAGATCGGTAGGCTAGCTGGTAGTTCAACAGGCTAAATGTCCAACCATCGGCAGGCTAAACTCTAGGTTTGGCTGGCCTTTAAAAGCTCTATAAATCAGGGCTTATAAACGCTTAGATCGGCAGGCCGATACAGGACAATCAACAGGCCGATCTGTGATGCCCAAAGTTGCTCGAGAAAATGTTCTAAAAATCTATTTTTGTGAAAAATAATACAAATTCTTTAAGAGCAGTTTAAAAACTTTTTTCACATACAAGAACATTTCAAATATTTAAATAGATGTATGTAAAGATTTAAAATTGTTTATGAATGTATAGTGTGTGTGTGAACTTGAGCTTTCATTTGATCTTATTTTTAATTAAGAATCACTCACTTACATCTGGACTTAAAATAATGTCTTGAGATCTTCAAGCCATGTGAGGTCCTTCCTTGTTGCGATCATAGCTCTAATCTTCTTGAATACTTCATCTCTTGATTTGCTTGAGACTTAAGACTTTTAACACTGAAGAATTTCATTAGCTCAAAAATATATATTTGCACGTATAAACAAAAATTGTTTTTGTTGTCATCAAAACTAATTTAAAACCGCTTTATGAAACTTTGGAACCAACACATATAGCAGTTGACAATGCCATCTAGCAAAATATATATATATATATAAATAGGGAAATATTTAAAATCCAAATTGACAAAAGCAAGAAAAAGCTTTAAAAAAAGACAAGAAAGGCTTAAATAGAAAGGAACATGAACCAAAAATGAATGTCACATTTGGTAAAATAATATTTTAGACAATGTAAAATAATATACAATATGGACCAATTAAAAGAAGTATTATGATAATTTACTTTAAAAATAATTTAATGAAATAAATTTGTAAATATATAAGATATTAAGAGGAAAGTAACAAAAAAACCATTGAAAAACTAAAAAGAGATGAAACGCTGACGATACAAATGAAAAAGAGGAGGCCAAAAAGACAAAAGAAAAAAATATGAAAATAAATAAATAAATAAGATAAGATAAGGGTAAAAAAAGAAAAAAAAATAAAAAAGTGGGAGGGATGAAACGTTTTCCCAAAAGAAGAAATAAAAAAGGGTAGGAAATACATTGTTCCCTGCCACACGTCAAGCACAACAAAAACTGCCCTTTAACGGTATTAAATAGTAAAGATAATTAACACATGCATACATCTAAAAATAAAATAAAATAAAATTATATTCTATAATAAATTAATCTTAAAATGCATATAAAATTATAAAATAAAAGCAAAAAATAGAGAGAGGGAATAATATTATAGAAAGAGAAAAGGAAACCAATAAAAAGGGTAAGGATGAAGAAAGAGAATGAAAAAAAAATTAAAAAAATTAAAAAAAAAAGAAAAAAGAAAAACTGAGGTAGTGACATTTGTCGCATGTTAGGGAGCAACAAAAGTGGTTTTCTCTCCTTTATATATGTAAAATGCATATAAGATAATAAAAATAAAAAGAAAAAAATAAAGAAGGGGGTATAATATATACAAAGCAAAAAGAAAATGAAAAAAGAGAGGGTAGGATGAAGAACGAGAAAGAAAAAAAGGAAAAAAATGAAAATTAAAACAAAAATAGAAAAATTGAGGTAGTAACATTTGCCGCATGTTGGAGAGAACAACAAAAATAGTTTTCTCTCTTTCATATACTAGTTGAAGAGTATGTGCTCCGCGCGAACGTATCAAGCATGTTAACAAAAAAGGGAAAAACTTAAAAATTTTAAAAAACATTTAGGAAGGGAAAACAAGGAAAAAAAAAGTTTCAGAAATAAAATAATAAAAAAAATTTGAAAGTTAAAAAACGTTTTTTCAAAAAAAAAGTTGGGGTTGAAAATTAAAAAAAAAAAGCTTCATAAAAAGAAAAAACGAAAAGTTACTAGTTTTTAGCTTCTTGAAAGCACCATGCGAAACTCATTCTCTCTTTGTACTATTTTATAGATGTATATGTATAGATATAAAATTATAATAATCTTGTGACACTCATTTGACCAAATCTAACTATAATGGCACCTTTTTCTTTTTTTTTTTTTTTACCATTATTAAGTTTAGAAGTCTTCAAAATGCCCTTAAAATAATTGAAAAAACAGCAAAATATGTTTTAAATCACGACAATACACATAAATTCTTTATTTATTGGAAATTAAGATTTCATATTTTTAAAGAGAAAAAATCAAAAGAAAATACTAAAAAAGAAGGGAAAAAAAAAAAGAAAGGAAAATGCACATATTGAAATAGCAAAAACTTAGGATGGCCTCATAGCCGCTCAAGTAATAAAAGGTTTTATGTTCCTAACCGAATCAGTTCTGAAAATACATATTTTATTACTCTCATTGATAATAGTTAAAAATATTGATCGTATATTATTATTTTAATTTCCTTAATAGTTGGCAGATATAAAGGATAAAAAGTGAGAAGCGCATGTTAACAGACAAATTCAATTTTTTTAAACAAATTGCTGTTTTTTTCTCCCCTTTACTTTTCTATTTACTTTATTCGGTCTTAAGATCATATTCTCAAGTCTGTCATTAGCATTTCTTTAAAAATTTCATATTTATAAAGTTCTAGCGCTCTTTTGTGCACATTTAACATTGGGGTTGTCAAAAAATTGCTGTTATTCCTTGCCCAAGCGAAGGAGCTGGAGAGGACATGGAATACTGGAAGTTGACCTCAAGTCGTTTATTTAGTTCTCGATCAATCTATGAAGCCCTTATGTGTGATAATTGGGGAGACGAGAGCTCTCTGTGGAAGTCTATTTAGGGCTGTAAACTCCCTCTTAGGATCAATTTTTTATTGTAGATCTTTGCTCATGGTCGTCTCCTCACTAGAGAAAGAAAGTTTAAATGTGGCCTAACTGAGTCTAACATATGCCCTCGGTGCAATGAAGCGGTCGAAACTGATATTCATGCTCTAAGAGATTGCCCGATTGCTCATTCTTTGTGGAGTTCCTTGATTCCCAGTAGCAGGTTTGGTTCTAGCCCTTGGAACGTGTTGTTTGCCTACACTCTTTTTTTACTCTGGTCTTGGAGAAATAGAGAGGATCACGAAGTTGAGTTTATTAGAGTTGCTAATTGCTTTGCTGCTTCTTGCAATTTTGCCTCTCAAGTGAACAAGGCATGGGATTTGTTGAACATCAGCAAGGTCTCTGTTACTAAGAACCTTTGTTTCATCAGGTGGTGTTCACCTACTAATGACTATGTGAAACTCAACGTGGATGGAGCGTGTAAGGGGTGTCCAGGACCGATGGGAGCAGGCGGAATTATTCGGGAGGGATCAGGAGTTTGTTTAGGTACGTGGTTTTTTCAAAACAATCGAAACTGGAACCGCTATCGAGGCAGAGCTTTGGGCGTTAAAGCATGGTCTTGAGTTGGCTTGGAACCTAGGCCATCGTAAGATTCTAGCAGAAATGGATTCTACTTTGGCCCTGAGCATGATCAATTCTTCGGACTATTCCCATGGTCATCTTGCCAGATTAATTAGGGACATTACAGGGCTTTTGACTAGAGAGTGGACCATTTCCATAGAGCACGTGTACAGGGAAGGCAACAAGGTTGCCAACTGGCTAGCCAATAGAGCGATTGAGAGGAACCAGTCTTATGTCTTTACTCAAAACCCTCCGGTAGGCCTGTCGAGCTTGATTAGAAGCGATGCTTTGGGTGCTTCTTCTCCTAGACTCTGTGTTCAGAATGGCTCCTAAGCTTTTGTTGTTTTTTTTTTCTTTCTCTCTCCTTTTTGGGTCCTGGTTGACCCCGTTCTCTCTAAAGAATAATGTTGCTCATATAAATTTTAGTCTCACCTTTTTATACCAACAAAGAATTATTATTATTAATCAATAATAAAATATTATCACTCCAAAATTAATATAAAAGTAAATATTAAAGTTGGTATCTCCACATTATCCAAATCCAAATAGAAAGCTCAAGAAAATCTAAAATCTAATTAGAAAGCAAATGAAAGGAGACAATTTTCATCAAGACTTTTTTTTGGTTCTTTTCGGGTTTGATCACTTGTCAATAATGTATTTTTTTATCGTTAAATCCGGTTAAAAAAAAATCCTACCAATATGTTATTTCTTTAGAACTCAGATCTGACCTTTGGAAAATCTTTTGAAAATATAGAAAAGGGAGACAAAAAAAGAACCTAGATATAGTTGTGTTATTTACCACCGGTTATATGTATAATTTAGAATAAAACCAGGCCCGATTTCACCCGACAATAAACTTGTTATTCATCACGCATGAATTTGAAGCGGTTAATGTTGTGCTACGCTTACCATTAAAACCTTGTCCACGCAAAACCCATATAATCTGTGGATTCATTCTCCGTTTTTTTGTCTGTGTTGTGCCCACATGGAGCTCCTCTCAGTTTCCCCCTCTTCTTCACTTCTAGTACCTTCTCTAGTCCCCCATTGCAACTCCACCACCAAAATTCCACTCAATCCACACACTTCAATCAAACTCTCTAAGCACTTCTTTCATTCCAAATGCTTATTATGCTCCTCCGCCAACAACTTTGGCCTTTTTCTCCAAACCAGGCCCTCAAAACCTCTCTTTAACTCCCAACGGACGCGAAATTCCATCCGGGTATTCTTTATTTCTTTGAAAATCTGCATTATTTCTTTGATTTTATTGCCTTTCTTTAATGGGTCGAATTTTTTGTTTTTTTATTTTTAAATCTTCTGAGAAATTGGTGTTCTCTGTGGCCTTGTGTCCTTTTCTTTTCATCTGGGTATTTTTGTTATTGATTAAAAGGAGTGAAATCTATATAAAAAGAATCTTATCTCTATGATATTTTATCCATCAGACATTTCATTTGTAAGAACCAGAAGAAAAAACAAGTTATAATATTGGGCAAAGCTGATATGCCAATTTCTCTTATTCTCTATGTCAAGTTTCTTCGAGTGTCATTCTAAGCAATGTGACCTGGGAAAGAGTAAATAAATCGGGAATTGTTGCGAAGTAGTTTTTTGATGTTTTCCTTATATACAAGTTTAGAACTTGGTATTAGTATATCCTTTGGTATAGTATGTACATTTGGCTCAATGGTGTATTATTGGCGTTAAAATGGAAGTGTCTTTTTCAAGGCATGTGCTCAAGTTGGAGCGGCTGATGCCGGATCGGATCCAGTGCTTAAGAAAGTTTCAAGCTTTAGAGATGCTTGCTGGAGATTCGTAAGGCCCCATACAATAAGGGGCACTGCTCTAGGGTCCATGTGAGTAACTTTTACTTGATGAAAAAAACTAAATAAGATAATAGATTCTAAGTGCAACAGAATGTTATTTCTTACAAGGGTTAAACTCATTTTTTAGACCCCCAATTAGAGGCAAAATTTCATTTTGGTCCATGACTTTTAAAATGTCCCAAAACAAGTCTATGATCTTCCAAATTAGCCCTTTCATTAATCCGACTGGCAAAATCTCAGGGGATAAGGGCACAATTACCTCCTTAATATTGTGCCCGAATACGTTAAACTACAAAAATAAACCCCCGCTAAGCTGCATGTGTTCCCCACATGGCTTTTTTCGTCTAGGATTTTTAAGAGTCGGATGGGCGTAAAGGCTGATCTAGAAGAAGTATATAGATTAGGAACTCGTTCTGGGACTTTTTAAAGCTTAGGGACATTTGGTCAAATATTTTGGGGACTTGAAATGAGATGAACCCTTCCTCTAATCCCATGAAGGATTTGGTTTACCTAACTCGAATAATTCTCATTTCTCTTGTTT
>CAMOHE010055205.1:0-12959 GCA_946598075.1 Artocarpus hirsutus
ACTCACACAAATGTGCATAAAAACAGTCAGAAATAAATTATTGTGAGTAGTGAAGAGAAGAAAATTCATAACTTTTATAGAAAGTTCAAAACAATGTGAAATTTAGAGGAGAATCACATAACACATGTATATTTTTCATACTAAAAATTTATAGTAAAAATAAAATTCATAACTTAATATAGGAAAAATCAAAATAACGTGAATCTTGGGGAGAAATCATATAACTCATGCATACATCATATAAAAATTTCAGAGAAAAATAAAATTCATAGATGAAGATATGGCAATCGGTTTGAAGAGAAGAAAATTTTAGACATGCTAAAAAAAAAATTAAACTCTTACCTTAGGATGAATCTTTCTTAAAACTCCTTCGAAAAAATCCAAAGAAATTTTGATATTTTAAATAATAATGATAGAGGAAACTTTGAGAGGATGATGAAGGAAGAACATGATAGAAGAGGAAGAGAGAGAGAGAGAATTCGAGAGAGAGAGAGAGTGTGAGAGAGAGAGAAAAAGAAAAACGTTAAAAGAAAATAAATTTTGTTACGTTTTTTAAAAAATGAAACCCCTATTCTCATAAATCAGAATTTTCTGATTAATTGAAAGGCATATTTTGTGTAATGGATAGAATTAAGAGAGAAAAGGTCAAAGCTTCCAAAATCAAATCGAGTTGCCATATATCACTTTTGTAAAACGGGAAAACTTATCCATTAAATTCAATAAATTCAAAAGTCAATTTTTTCGGTACCAAAATTAAAGAAATCATACCATAATTATGTTACTTAATCAGAATAAAACGTCCATTAATAAATTTCATCTTATCACAATTTTGTAGAATTTCTGCTGACTACTTCTCAGCTGTCATCGGCCTGTCGATCTCAGAAGTTCGGCCTGCCGATCTCAGAAGTCTGGCCTACCGATGATATACCATCAGCTTGCCGTTCTGAGGACATCATTTCGGCCTGCCGAACTGCCTTAACACTCAAAATTCATTCATAACATATAATTGTCCATAAAAATATAATTAATCACATAACATTAATGACATGAACATTTGAGCACATCAATTCCACGCGAGCGTCACCTGTCATAACACTTAAAATGAAATGGTTAGCACCATTTATCATATATCACAGTACTTGTCATGAGTATAACACTTAACATCATCATTAATATAACATTAACGTCGTCATTAACATAACATTATCCGTTACATCAAATTAGGCGGGCGTTACATAAAGGTCCATCTATGGACTTAAGCAAGCTTCAAGATTTTGAAACTTAAGATTTGATAAGGCGATCAAGTCTTATGGATTCGATAAAAATATTGGTGAACCTTGTGTATACAAGTACATCAAAGATAAGAAAGTGATCTTCTTAGTTCTTTACGTAGATGATATCCTACTCATTGGGAATGATATAGGCATATTATCTAATGTAAAGAAATGGATCGCTAACCAATTCCAAATGAAAGATTTGACAGAGGCAAGTTATGTTCTTAAAATCTAACTTATAAGGGATCGCAAGAACAAACTATTGGCGCTGTCTCAGGCATCATACACTGATAAGGTGCTTTTTAGATTCTTAATGCAAAACTCCAAGAAAGGTAATTTACCTATACGTCATGGAATTTATCTTTCAAAAGAGCAGTGTCCTAAGACTCATTAGGAGGAAGAAAACATGAGATGGGTACCCTATGCATCTGCAGTGGAAAGTCTAATGTATGCCATGTTGTGTACAAGACTTGACATTTGCTATGTGGTAGGTATAGTCAGTCGGTATCAATCCAACTTAGGATTAGATCATTGGGTGGAGGTTAAATATATTCTCAAGTATCTTAGGAGAACAAGAAACTATATGCTAGAATATTCTGGTGAGAATTTGATTCCCATTGGATACACTGATTTTGATTTTCAATCAGTCAAAGACACACGTAAATCTACGTCTGAATCAGTGTTTACTTTTAGTGGTGGAGCCATAGTTTGGAGAAGCATTAAACAATCATGTATAGATTCGACTATGGAAGCTGAATATGTGGCTGCTTGTAAATCAGCTAAAGAAGTTATTTGGCTTCATAAGTTCTTAAATGATCTAGAAGTCATTCTATACATGGATTAACCACTTACACTGTATTTGTGGTAACAGTGGTGTAGTGGCAAATTCAAGAGAACTGAGAAGCCACAAAAGAGGAAAGCATATAGAGCAAAAGTATCATTTAATCAGAGAAATAGTGCATCGAGGCAATGTGAAAGTTGCAAAGATAGAGTCAAAAAATAATCTTGTCGACCTATTCACCAAGAAATTACCTGCAAAGAGCTTCAAGGGATACTTGGAAGGCTTAGGTCTTAGAGACATGTCTTACCTGCTTTAAGGCAAGTGGAAGATTGTTGGGTTTAGGTCCTATAAGCTATGACATTGTACATATTGTTGATAAATAAATAAAGTGACATTTATAATTATTTTAGTTGCTTATATGTATTATGAATACTTTTATAAACATCAAGAAAATTTCATGATTATTTATGTGATTATAAATTTAGCATATACGTGTTATATGCTTAGGGATAAAATTTATAGATGAGAATTTAAATAATCCATCTTTTATTAAATATTACAAGTACGATCTAATCTTATTTAGAATGAAATAGTCTTATCTAGGTTATTAATGTAGAAACATTATATTACAGGTACTTTATATAATGAGATTATATAGGACTGGACTAAATAAATTATAAATCTCTAAGAATCATCCGTTACAAGTGGAGCATCAAATTTATCACTACGATGATCATATATTTGACAGTCTTAATCCTAAGTATTTATTAGACTCCTATTTATGATATTATATTTTTTGACTTGTATGGTAAGATTTGTTTAAACACAGATCATAACTTAGCATCTTAGAAACATAATGTAATAAATGGCTAGGAATAATATTATATAGATATGAAATCCATTCCTTTCCTATGGAAGTTAGCAAAATAGCTTTCTTGAGTGATGATTTGAAGTTTGAACAGTGGAGCCACTTGTTCATAATAAGACTATAAATTAACTGTTCATTAGAGAATTATTAGAACTCAAAAATAAAGATGCAATAAAAGAGGTAAACAGAAATAGAACTAGCTCTTATTATGAACTAATTATGAATGACTAACTTATATGTAATGATTATATCAATGGACTACTCGTTAATTTTCTTTGAGTAATTCTCACTATAATATCAAGAGTTCAGTTTTAGTTTTTTAGTAGAGTAACACTAAAAATAGTAAATTTGACACATTAATTAAAGAGTATTAATTTCAAGTTCATTGGAGCTTGGGTTATAGATCCATAGGTCCTCAATGCCAACTCTATAACACTGTATTGGATTTAATGCATAGAATGAATTATACATATTTAATTTGAAATTATTGAATTCTGAATTAATTATTTCACACTAGAGTTGTTAATGTGACATAAAAAAAAATGTTTTCTGTGACACATAATGTAACGTAATAAATGTTTTCATATTTAACTAAGCATTAATTAATTAATTAATTGATTATATTTAATTAATATTAATTAATGAGATTAGTTAAAATGTTTTTTAAATTAATTAATTGATAATATTTGAATAATATGATTATTTAAATATAATTTTAATTTAAAATCTATTCTTAAATAAATTTGATTTATTTTTGAATTTTAATATATATAAGATTTTATTATATATTAATATAAATATTTATATATTACGTAAACGAATTCGTTTATTTTTTTAATTTGTTTATGTTTTTAAACATATAAACTTATATATATATATTATGCATATAAAAAAGAAAAAAAAAGTTAAACAAAATCACGTTTTACGTGATTTGTTTTTAAACGATGTGTATATATATACACATTAAGAATCATGCAATCGTGATTCAATTTCAATAAAAAAACAAGTTAAAATTAATTGAGAAATAACTAATTGCTTAGATATAAATAGGTAGAGATAACAGTTATCTCTATCAATTTTTTTTATGTAACTTTTATAAAATACTCAGAGAGAAAAATTGAGAGTTCTTCTCTAAAAAAAAAAGGTATGCTATCTCATGTGTTGAGTATATAGCAGATCTAGAAAAATGTGAGGTTAATTCATTCTTGCAATTTGACGCTCATTCGTCTTTCTATTGGTGTGGAGGTCTGGCTGGGAAGATTATGATGTCAAAGAGGAAAGTTATGATACCCTGATAGGTCCTCAAAAGGTTTGAAAATTCTCAAAGCTTTCTATTATTAATTAAAATTATATAGCCCTTCCTGATGAACAAAGTTTTTAGAAAATTTTTGTTTGTCAACAATCTATTCCTTCCCTTGTGTTTTCATATTTAATTCCAACAGGTCTTTGGTTCTACAATTTCCAAATGGCCCAACCACATAAGAAAGAGTCCCACTAGGGGTCAACATCTAGTCGCTCGAGTGGGTTTTTGACATTTTCAACCCACCCAATGAAAGTTTGGGTAAGTTGATTCTAAATTAAACCTGCCTAATTAACCCAAAAGTTTTATTGAAAAAAAAAATCAAAACCAACCATGTAACTCAAAATGAATCAAAAAGTTAAAATTTATAACATATTGGTCTTATAAAGTTCCAGCATTGTCTTAATAAGTCATAAACAAATAAAAAGACAAAGAATCCGTAACACAAGTTCAAATACATTAAATTATAAACTAACAAATGAGCCATAATAAAACTAATACATTAAAAATACTAAGAAATATCAATCAATATAGTACAAAATGGCCAATCTCTAACTCCAACATAGTGCCTAAATATACAAAATATATATTTTATTCTTTATATAAATAGATTGGGTGGGTTTGGGTTAAGATGGATTGGGAAAATCGCAACCCAAAGCCCACCTAATGAATTTTCGGGTTCGGTTAGGTTAACCTAAACTAGTTCTCATGTTCATCGGGTTCCTGCTGGTTGGGTTAATTTGGTTCATCGGGTTATCAAGTTTTTTTTTTTGGCTCACCCCTAAGTCCCATGATTTGATTAGATAGGAAGTGCACAAGTGGGCTCCTCCCCGTTCGGGTCTACTGAATCAACATTGACGCCTCAATTTTTGCTAAGTCGAAGGCGTGGGTTTAGACGCATTAATTCAAGACTCTAGTGATTTTGTGACGGGGCCATGGCGAAAAGATTTGCAAGTATTTTTTTCACTTATGGCAGAGTGCATTGCAATCAGGGAAGGATTATAGTTTGCTTTGACAACGGCTTGAAGGTTCAGATCATCGAGAATTATGCGTTACTCACTATTAGGAGTTAATCGTCCTGACAACTTAGCTCCTGTTGATCCCATTGTTTCTGATATTCTATTTTTATTAACAAGGCTTGGTTGTGATATTCTATCTTTGTTAGCAAGGCTTGGTGTTGGTTCTTGTTCTTCCATTTCACGATTAGCGAATGAAACATCCCGCTCACTAGCTCATTTTGCTTTATCTCATAATACTGAGCACTAGAGGAAATACCTAATTATATTTCATATCCTGTAATTGACGATATGTCATGACCAATGCAACTCAGCCTTTGTATTTTAAAAAAAAAATGTATTTTATGACACTTATGAGCAAGCAATTAATGCAAAAGAATAGCATGAGACAGAGAATTACAAATAAAGTGTCTGAAAATAGTGTAAAACTCTAACAGACTATGTTGTAAAGCTCTTACATGTTACAGTGTGTAATGCAAACTTTAGATTTCAAACCTTCTCGCAAACACCAAAAGGAAAAAAAAAAGTTTATAGACTAGGGGCCACTTTTTGATAGAAACCCACATGAAGCCACTTGATTGTTAATTGCTTTGAACACAAATATCGTTTACACAAGGAGATGTAGAGCACCCTCATCCTAACTGTGAGAAGAAGCTGCTACCATTTTCATGTTGAACTTTGTGAGGAGAGGAGGCCACCATTTTCCAAGCGCATTAGAAAAACTTGAGGTCAAGAGAGTACAATATACCAAATTGGTTCAAAAGGGCCCTAAGAATAACAGGTCACTGTAGTCAATCTAGTTTCCTAGGCAGTCGGGGGATAATACGCATAAAACTGAGTCACCGAGCGTTCCTCTCTTCTCTGGCTTCAAGAGCATCCACCTCCTCGTTTGATAGAATATCGACGATTGGTTCATAAATGTCCCATTCTTTTCTCTTCCTGACATTTGGGAATAAGAAGCAGACCAAGATGAGCATCAATCTTAATTTTCTGCAGTTGATCCTCAAGCAAAACCTCTTATTTAAATTGTACACAAAGGAATGATGGAAATGATAGCTGCTATGGCAAAATAAAGAAGCTTCTTATTCTAGGGTCCTTTAAGAGCTCTACTGAGAAAAAGCAAGCCAGCTTTCATTTCTTCTGCTCTTATCAATACAAACAAGTTTATTACCCTGCTTTTTAAAAAATTTCAAACTCTAAGGTAAATCAGACCAAAAGTGTGTTGATACTAGGCAAGCATGTGTGTTTACACTAGGCAATGTTGATTTTAGAAGCAACTCTTAGATATGGAATGGGAATATTCTTTCTTTCATTTTTTCCCCCCACAAAAGTAACCTTAGGGTGCCTTGGCAAGCCAACAGCAGGCAGAATGGAAGAAAACAATTGAAATAAGACTTTTATCCTTCAAGTGTTGAAGGGTCCCTTGGTTATGTCAACAAAGTTTAGGTCTCTTTTAAGGTTCCATTTAGAATGACAGACCAAAAGAAGCAGTGAAAATTGGGGCTTTTTCTGGTGCATTGTCTTTACACCACAGCAAAATGCCGGCATAAAACCCTACGAGGTATATGGTCTTGGGGGAAAAGGCCTTAGCTCAGGTGATAATTTAAGAAAGGGGTTAAACTTCATAGTTAAATGCTGGGTAGAGTGATGTCCCTAGGAATGGTTATTAACAGATTTGTTACAAGCTTCAGAAACATATTGGAAAACATACCGAACCACACTGGATCTATGACCAAATAACTTCACGAGGTCCACCACACTGCCACCTACTTTACTGAGAGAAATTCATATTATGTTAGTCACGTATTTGCATCCATATCCTGTAATGTTAGTCGTTAAGTTACAAATACAACCTGGTTGGTGTATGGTCAACACCTCGACGACCTTTCTTGCTTATTCTGCCTTCTCTCGCTGAAGCTACGCTTTGAATTGCAATCTAGAACGTGGCATGCAAAGGAATTAGCCCAACTTAATTCAAACAATGTAAAGATGGAAAACCAAAGAAGAAAAAAAAAGTAAAATGTGGAACCTTAGATACCATTTAAATCCACTTCCAAATCAACGAAAAAAAAATGCATAATAGCTTAAAAGGTCAATGGAATCTAACCTCATATAATTGTTCTCTGATTGCAAAAGCAATTGCAGGCTGAAAAAAAAAATGCATTCTATGTCAGGCTCCAAAACGTCCCAAAAGCATCCAAACAAGACCAAGAAAAGTAAATTTTGAGAATTCAATAGTCTCATTTCATAAGACAATCCTAAACTCTAGAGACCAATTTTTCTCTTTCCATCCTTTCACTTTAAAAATCACCTTTCGCCTCGAATTCTAACACAATAAGCCATCAAGTCCTTGCTAGGATACAGAAGGAACAAAGCGAGGAGAACTTTGTGCGTGTCGAAGAGAAGTACATCAATTTACTAAGTTCGTTTGCTAAGGAGTTTAATAGAGTGGCTACTACTTACAGCAACTTCGGGGTCTTCAATGCCTAAATCTTTGCAAAAAGTTTTTAGCAAACTCTTCAGGATCGCTTTCGAAGTTGTTCATGTCCTGGGAATCCATCAAAGCGGGATTCTCAAAAAAGGAGTCCAATTATTTAAAAGGAAGGAATGGAGCAAAATATAAAGAGCTAAGAACGTGCATATCTAAAGCATTACACAAAATAACCAATCTTCCAGCTTAACCACAAAAATTGGTCCCTTATGAGAGTATGGTTTACACGGAGATCAAGCTGAACAGAAGAGGCAAGGATACTCTTGTTAAAGCCTCAGCATTCAGGTAAGTTAGTAAAAATTCATCTTTAGGTTTAAGAGCGAGAGACAGACCTTAATACGAACTATCTTCTAGCCAGCATACATTTCTTGTCCGTCAAATGAACGAAAGTCGGCCAACTGTGACTGATTATGCAAATTCAACAAAATAAGAGAACTTAAGTTTAAATAAGACATTGCTTTTAATTTAAAATAAGAAAAACCCAAAAAGAAAAGAAAAGGATTTTTCAAAGCAAGTCCATCATAATTAATATATATATATATATATATATATATATATATATTATCATTTGATTATACCCTTGTAACTAGTTACAATGGGAAACCAGTCAATTATTATTATTACTGAAAAATTTGCGACACTAGAATTTTCCTTAACAAAGAATGTCATCTTTTGATTTACATGTAGACAAGATAAATAAGAAAGTAAAGGAGGGTTGTGGGAGTTGGTTGCCTGAATGGAGGAAGCAATGTGAGTGATGAATACAGGAGGGAGCTTCAAGTCTTTCACAGTCCTTTTGGCAAACACCACAATTTCAGAATCAGGATCTATCAATCAATAACATTGAAAAACAGAAGAGGAATAAAAAAATTACAATCTTGAACTAGAAACACAACAAAAAAAAAAAAAAAAAAGATGAGGAGAAAAAGAGAGAGAGAGAGTTGATATTGAGGCCATAAATAAAAGATAAAAATACCAGAAGGGTTCCAAGTGAAAGCGTCTTTGAACCTCTGGCCATCCACTTCGATGTCCAATCTTATCGGAACTAAACTCTCTGCTGTTGGGCTGCCATTAATTTTTTTTTTTCATTTATTATTCATATATACCCACAACGCGAAATCAATCCCAATTCCCAAAGGACAAAAAAAAAAAAAAAATCAAGAACATTACATTCTGAACTTCAAGGCTAAGCCCTTCCATGAAGCCGAAGCCTGCCCTTTCATAATTACTTAATTTTCTTTGCTTTGCTTTGCTTTTCGGACTAGAAACGTTTCGGGATTTTTTTGCCTTTGAATTTTTCTATCGTAAATGAAAATTAGGATTCAGCTTTCAAAATCATCCTTCCCCATCTCTGAAAGGGCCTTGGGCCGAACTGTATGGGCATCTGTAGAAGGGGATTTTCATAAGAATCATCCTTTTAGATTGCATATTTTAGATTCGCCTTTTTTTATAGTTGTCATGCAAATTTATTTATGAGATAAGTTAACTTAAAATATAAATAATAAATGAATAATTATAACTTTTAAAAATGTGAAGATGTAGATTTTTTTCGAGGTATTTTGAAAAGTAACCTCTTCAAAAAAATTTATTTGAATAATGACCTTTTTTTTTATCAGTTTTGACATAAAAAAAAAAGTTTTTTAGGCATCAAAACGGTTTCAGTTTTTTTTTCTTCCTGTTGAGGTTCCTTACATTGCTTCAGTCATTTTCTTTATTTTTTTGAAAAAAACTGAGACAGCTTATCTGTTCAAAAAAACGTATTTTTTGGTACAAAAAAAAGATCATTTCCTAATTTCAAATTTTGTTTGACCTTTTTTTTTTTAATTTTGCTATTTTCACAAGGGGATGGCCATAATAAGATCCATCAGAAGTTTTTTGTTGATTAGACTTTTTATATTGACCGTAGGATTAGATCTAAGGGTTAAAAGTAGCAAGGTCCATTTGATCTTAGCATGGAGTTGTCCACATGGGAGCAGAGGGATGAGTTAACGTGAGAAGGAAACGAAAGTTGGAATTGATTAAAGGAAGAGGAGAAAGATAAAGAAGAGAGGTGGAAGAAGGAGAGAAAGAGCAGGAATGGAGAAAGGAATTGGAATATTGAAGATGATATGAGAAGAGCTTGAGAAATGAATTTAGGAAGGGAAAGCGGAAAAAGAAGGAAATAGCATAAACCCAAAAAATTTTCCCTAAGTTTCTAGGTTTTATTCCCTCTTCTCTTTTTCCACTATGATTCAATCAAGTCTCGTGATTTCTCTTCTAGTTCTCCTAGAGTTTTTATTCTCTACATTCGATTCTTTCCAATTCGAGCTCTAATCGGATCATAACAAATGCATAGCCAAGCACATCAAGAGCAATTCCATGAGAGTCGAAAACTATTCTATCGTCAACCTTAACGAAGGCCATCTTCTTCTCAACACACATAAGGTTACCTTCCAGGTATGGAAAAAAACGACGAAATTTCTAAAAAGATTCAATTTTGAAATTAAAAAAAAATAAAAATTGGGTTTTCATTTGATTTAGGGTTTTTTTTTTTTTTTTTTTTTTTTTGATTACAGGTGACTTCACATTATGGGAATAACTATCACCGCTCGAAAAATGTGAAGACAGGGCAGTTTGTGTTTACGGCGGAGGAGGCTGGAGATTACTCCCCTGTTTGGCAGTGGTTTTAACTACTCAGTTTCCACCACAAACTCAGTTATGAACAGTATAAAGCTCTCACATGCTACAATAACAATAAGAAAAATTGTTACAGTATAAAGCTCTCACATGCTACAGTAAAAGTGGTTCTAACCAGTGGTTCCAAACACCTTATACATGGCCTACTTCTTCGCTCTTGATCATCAAGCCCAGACCAAGTTGACCATTGACTTCGATCCGAAGACTGGCCTCATTGCCAAGGACTGGTCCAGTGTCGCCAAGAAAGGCTATTGCGAAGAAAAAACTGGCGAAGATTGGACGGTTTAGATCATTTTGGTGATACGATCAATGGCCAAAAATGCACCCGTGGCCTTCTAAATTTAAATTTGAGCTTTTTATTATTTTTGAAGCATTTGATTTTCGATTTTACCTAGTTTGGTACTATTTTGCTTCGTTTCGCCAGATTTTAAATCTAAAAACAAATAATTGGAATAAAATTAACTATTTTACAAACATAATATTTATAATAATATTAAAATATTTATTTTACGTCAAAACACACAAAAATAATTACTAACTTCTAATATTTCAGAGTCATATGATTTTTAAGACTTGAAAATATTTTTAGAAATTATTTACAATATTATAAAATATATTTACAAACTTAATACACACTATAAGACATATTATAAAGCAAATTGACTCAAAAGAAAATTACCGCTCATTAATTTTATAGTTTTGATTAATTGTAAACTTAACTAATATTTTTCATACAAAATTGATTCTAAAAATTATTAAAAATATTACTAAACAATAAAAACATATTAAGATCATATATTTACATATATATTTTTACGCTAAGATACTAAAATAATGTTTATCACTTCATTGCTATTAATTAAAGAGTTTAACTAGAATATTAATGCAAAAAGATTGATTTTATCTTTAAAAGATATGCATTATTTAAGTCTCATCATTCATTAAAACATTAAAACATTTTAACAAATCCTAAAGCAAACAGCTGCAATAAAAAAATCTATATAATGAAATAAAAACACAAACATTAAGAAAATAGAAAGAAAAAATCTATGTCCTGAAATTTCACTTCAAGTCATAATTCTATTAGGGAAGTCCAATATTAGCTTTAAAAATACAAAGGACCAAAAAAAAAAAATTTTTTTTTTTTTTTTACTTTTAAGGTACAACCTTATTTAGATAATCTATTTTCAATCGTTTCCAATACCATGTTATTAGTACAACTGTATCCAAGTGCAAAGGAAAAATACATGTTAGCTCCTCCAATGATTGCATGTAAGCCGAAGAGTTTTTGTTACATATCATGACAAACTATCCCATTCGTCAAAGAAGTTCTTTCGTTAATGATTGAGAACCAGAGGAGCCCCTATTTGTTACTTAATCAAAACCAGAGCGTAGCATAATAAACTAAGTGGCCTATCACTCTATCTGAAAAGACAAATTTAAAGCTTACCAAAACCACAAACTAAACTTTCACCACTGTAAGCACATATCAAAATCTTGAAGGGAAAAAATAAAAACAGGATGTATCAAATTCTAATACCTATGTGAATAAAGTAAAAAAAAAAAAAAAAAAAAACCCATGTGAATAAAGCACTAAAATCTCAGAAGATGCACAGATTTCCTAAAGCAATACCGTGAATATCAATATTTCTCTCATGACGCCACAATACTTCTAAAATCAAAAAACATGATCATAAGCTATCAATCAAGCGTAAACACAAGCCAAAATAGAATCCCACTTGGTACTCTCTCCAAATTAATTGATTAAAAGCAAGGTGCCCAAAATTACTCTGAGCACGTTTCAACAGATTCGTCCCATATTTTAACAATTCAAAGACATCCAAATTCGAACCAAATTAGAATCATAAACATCCTCCCAAATTTCGGCCTTGAAATTCCAAAAAAAAGGGGAAACTCAATCGATGAAAAAAAAAACGCATTCAAACCAAAAGATACTCACCATAAATTTCTAATTTCTGATCCAGACAAAAACAATCAAGCCTAAATATTTATAGCCTCAAACAAGTCAACAAGAAAGAAACAAGAAAATATGTGTATTCAAATATTAAATTTTAGCTTACCTATGAGGATCTAGCTTCTTCTTTGAATTTGCCATAAAGACCTTAAGAAATTAGAGATCTCGGAAAACCCTTATCTTATAAAAGAAGAGAAAATACCTACTTTTCAAACTGTTGTATAAGTTGCATAAAGATTAAAAAAAGTTGCAGAAGAGCGAAAAAAACAGTAAAAAAAAAAAATAACAAAGAAATAACACACTTCGAAGCTCCTCTGTGTGAGCAAAATTTATGATTCATATCACCGCTTTACTCCTAAACCATGATTAATTTTTACGCGCATTGTAACTGTCCTTCTACAATAGACACGTTAATGTGAATTGCCATGAAAAGTTGACATGTCAATAATTATGTAACACCCCGAAGTTGATTAAATGGTATTAGAGTGTAAAATGGTGAATTAGTGTGCCATGATGAGTGTTTTGAACTTAATTTGATTATTTTGTGAAAATTAAGAAACTTTGTGTTAATTTACTCT
>CAMOHE010055206.1:9003-33070 GCA_946598075.1 Artocarpus hirsutus
TTCTCACTCTCTCCCCCATTTCTCTTTGTTGGGGGTGTTCTCGGATAACCTTGCTGGAAACCCCCTCAGGAGATATGCTAAGCTGATCCCTATGGCAGGCAAACTAAATCGGACATTCCCATAGTGACTCTAGCTTTAAAGTGACTAGATTCTTGTTGACCAAGCCAAATATGGAGATGTGCCAACCAGGCAGCTAAGGCACTCTGTCTATCAATAAAGGTATAGCCAATTCGGTCACCAACCAAGTTAGTCTTCTACCATATACGATAAGACTTCCACCAATGAGAGTAAACCACATTCAAAAGACCTCCATATGGCACCATCTCAGCCCTTCGTTTGGCAATCCTTTATACCTTGAGATCGTCCAGTCGCGGGGCAAATGCGCCTCAAACCTATGAGGCATTAGAGTGCCCTTGACATGCACCACAGTAGTCTCCTTGACTATGAGGCATTTCCTTCTCTTATAGGTACGACTAAGATAGGATCCCTAGAGGTTGAGAAGGTAGTTCAAGCATCATACATAGCCACATGTGGTGTTGATCCTTTCAAGAGCATCAACATTTTGGCACTAGATGGAAGGCACGCCCTTTCAGCATTTATAATCTATAACCAACTACCATGTTTGCAAGGAATCAGAACCAAGCAAGCAAGAGCTAGTTTGTTGAGTCAAGTTCAGCCATCAAACAAAATCTGTTGGCTCATGCTTGACCTCAAAGGACCTGGAATGCCTAAGCCCAGACAATCAGCAATGCTCGTGTAAACAATCTCTCTCCGAATGCAAATGACCTTATCTAGGAGCTAATTGAAGTAGTTTGTTTCTTGAACCAACAGGTTGCGACCTAATGAGCACAGCAGCGAGTACCTTCCCTAGCTCTCCTACCTTCAGCCTGGGAAGACCAAGCCGACGGTTGAGCAAGGCAAGGGGAAGGAACGAGGGATGATGTCGACTCTATATACTCAAGGACGTAAGCATCAATGCATGCATCTCGGTCCCACTAAGGAGGAGAATGGGACTAGGGAGCATGCGAAGTAGTTAAGATCATACTGCCTAGAGCTCTAGAGCCTCTGTCTTTGATACGCTTGAATGACAAGGTGTATAGTTGCCCTAAAAACATGCCACTGATCAACCCAACAACGACCAAGAAAATGAGGCTCTTTATTGAGTAGAGTTGCTAAAGGACATTAACAACTGAAACATTCAAAATCTTCAAAGGCAGATAAACCAACTGGCGATCCTGTAACACCTGTCAATTTTCATGTAACGTATGAGTAATGACATTATGAAATTTCCTTAATGATATATGATATTATGTAATTAACTATTTTATGTTAAGTGTTATGACAAGTGACGGTCACGTAGAATTGATGTGCTCAAAATGTTCATGTCATTTACATTGTATGTTTAATAATAATTAATGTTTTGTTAAATTTTAATGTACAAGGCAGTTCGACAGGCCGAAATGACCCTCACGGAACAATAGGCCGATGAATATAATCGGTAGGCCGGACCTCACGGCTTCGGCAAGCTGAAGTGAGCAATCGGTAGGCCGAAGACAGCTGACAAGCAATCAGCAGAAATCTTCCAAAATTTGTGACAATGATGATTATGATGGTTGGATATGATTGGAATGATTAGTTCTTATTGGTTAGCATATTTTTGACCTTTTTCTTTAATTTTGGTAAAGGCATAGTTGACTTTTAGGTTGATTGGATTAATGGATATGGTTTCCCATTTTTGAAGAGGTGAAATATGGTAAGATAAACAAATCAATTCACTTTCCCTTATTACTCCCCATCCTCCATGAGAATTGACAACAAATTAATTAGAAATTTTGGATATTATAGAAAAGAATAACTTCCCCTTTTATGCCATTCTCAAATTTTTACGATAATTTCACTCTCCCTCTGTCTCAGAAATATTCTCTCATACTTTTTCTTCCTTCTCCACGTTCTCTTCTTCTTCTCTTCTCTCTTTAATTCGGTTGGAAATATTTGAACAAAATATTGTTTCTCTTGGGTGAATTCGAAGGAAGTTTGAGAAGAATTTGTTTTAAGGTAAGAACTCTTTTTTTTTTTTTGGTATTTCTAAAATGTACTTTTCCTCCTTAATCCGACCCCCATATCTTTGTCTACAAATTTCTATTTGTTCTGAAATTGTTATTCAAGTATGTGTTATGTGATGCCCCTCCAAAGTTTACATTCATTGGATTTTTCTATGTTAAATTATGAATTTTCTTCTCTCTGCTACTCATAGAAATTATTGCTGATCGGTTATATTGCCTGAAAATGAGGTCTTTGTTTATAGGGCTAATGTGCTTTAATTTTACGAAATTTGGCAGAAATGTTAATGGTTATATTAAGTGTTGAACTGCAAAGTCTCATGGTGAAATGATAAATATTTTATGCGTTATTGAATTTTCATCAAGACTAGGTTTTGGGACTGTTTTATCAGTGAAATGATGAACTCTCATTATGTGACGCTTGGTATGATTAAATGATTTTTATTTGGTGAAGTGAATTTTTATGGTACTGTATTTGTATGTTCATAAGTTGCTAGTAAAATTTTGGAGGCTAAGTAATTTTGTTTTAAGTGTTTGAAAATGTTTACCATAGAATACTTACTGCTTCTTAAACTTGAAGTTAGTTTCACCATTGATTTCCCAATGTATGTTTTGATATATTCTGATTTTATTTGAAGCCTAATTTTGAATATGTTATAGTCCTAGGTGTCTATTGCATGCAGGATTTTTATGGAATTATTTTGGGCTGTAAATAATTTATTTTATAAATATAAGTATGGACGGCTCATTGTATTAATATTGCTAGCAGATTTTGTGTTGTATGTTGTATGACTTGTTTTGGATAACAAATAGAATTTTTATCATCAATGAAAAATCATGGTAATATGTTTATATATTAACTTTATTCCTGCCAAGTGTGATGCCCAAATTGTGTGTGAATGATGACTATTGAGTTTTGAATTCATGGAGGTCAGGAAATATTTGTGTTGATAGTTTTGTTTTAATGTTTTATGGTTAATGAAACATTTTATGAATTAACGTTTTCATGAGATGATGGTACATGTGTTGAAGCATGGTATTGAATGATTTTCATGGTCTCTTGAAATTAAATGTTAATTCGTTAAATGAATGTATGGCATGAACACACTGAGGAACAAGCACATCAAAACTGCAGCGATGTCACCTATGTGTAAGGTTATATAAGCTAAGTAGGTAAGTACATTCTTACCTGCAACATGATATGGTTGTAAAAGTTTGAAATTATGTTCATGATGATTCTATGATTATTTTATTTTATGTTAATTATGAAAGATTTGATGCTCAAAAGTTATGCATGTTTGATGTTGACGTATTTCATAGTATAAAAGTATATATATATATATATATATATATATGTATCACTTAAATAAGTGTTGCAACCCATGTTTGTGTTATGTTATGATGTCATGTTTGGTTTAGGATTAGCTACCCTTCTCCTCTTATGACGGCGCGTCTACAATAATGTTTACGATGCAATACTTGGGCCCTTAAGATAAAATGAACAAAGTTTTAATGTGGATAATATGATGAAAGATATGTTCCTTATGATAATGTGCATGGTGCACTACTATGATAATGCAGATGATGATGATGTTCATAAAATATTTTTACTTGTGAGTTATGAAATGTACTTACTAAGTGTATGCTTATTTAGTTTTATATCATGTTACAGATAAGGGTAAGAAAGTTTTGGACTAGATGGAGGACAAAGACGAGCGTGTGAACCAAGGAGATGAATTGCAAATGGAAGAACGCCAAAGAAGGGATTTTATGATACAAACTATATCTTATATAATTTTAAGTATGTTTAATTGTTAAATTTTAAAGATTTGAATTACGACTCTTTAACTTTATAGTTTTATCATATGTCTTCCACTTTTAAATTATTGAGATTGGTTTTAAGAAATTGATTTGTGACAGTCGGTCGGTCTACCGACCATTACTGGTCGGACTGCCGATGTAAGGATCGGCCTACCGATTACTCTGTACTGGCCTGCCAATCTTATCGATTTTGAAACCTTGTTTTGCAGAGCCTCGGGCGGCCTACCGATGGATGAACTTTAGATTGCCGGATGAGTTTGGCCTGTCGAAGTCTCAAGTTTGGCTTGCCAAACTGTTTGTGAAGATTTTCAAAGGTGTTTTTAAAAGTTTATTCAACTTACAATGGTATTGACAAACTATCTATAGGATGTTTATGGTAAAGTAATTTATTACAATTGAGTAATTTATTAAATATTGATATATATAAAAAAACGTATGCATAGATCCTGGGTATGATTTCCAAATTATGTTTCAATCAAATAGTCTATCTTAAACTTAAAAGTATGAAGGAGTGAATGTAACGATATCTGTGACATCCATAAGGGGGCGTTACAGATCCAACACTAGGTGTTAATGACACTGGAACGACCGATCCACTACTCATTGATGCGATCATGAGCAAGTTTAAGGTTCCCTAGATACTAGTGTATGATAGCACATATGCTCCTCCAAAATGCAAATAACGCCATAATGTACAAGGCCTTCTCAGTAAGCTTGATCGGCACAGTCAACAATGGCTTTGACATATCAAATTGAGCATAAAAAGCTCCTTTCATTAGCTGTTTAAAGCATCATGGTGGGCTTTGTAACCTCTAGGTAGACAAAGAAAGAGATCACTTATTTGTACTTTGTCAAGCAAGGTTGTCAAAGTCTAACTAGGATTATTTTAACCGGTTTACCTGAGCAGCTCGAGAGCAAAAAACGATGAGGAAAAAACCCATAAAAATGTATTCTCAGAAGGTCTTAGGGATAAAAAGCTGCTTTGGTCGGTTGCCATAGACCAACTGAGCATCTTCCCCTAGATGCTTGCCTTTGCCCATAGACACGCGGATGCCAAAGAGTATCTGAAAAGCCACCTTGATGAGGAAAGTTGCAAAAAGGAAAAAAGAATAATAAGGTACTTGCTGATAAGGAGTCCAATTCCAACCAGAAGAAATCCAAGACTGACAAGCCAAAATTGCCTATTGGGATATTTCAAAACTATACACCCCTGCTTGCAACCATCTACGAGTTGCAAAACCAAATGACCAATCATAAATTATTAAATAATCCCTACCATTAAAGAAGAAGAGAGCTAAGAGACATAAGAACAAATATTACAACTTCGACAAGGATGTTGGCCACAACACCTGAGAATGCATCTGGCTTGAGGATCAAATTGAGGCCCTTGTTTGGAATAGCAATCTATGCATGTTTATTAAATGGGTTTTGGCTCTTAAGAACCATGGTTAGAGAAACAATCAAGTAGGTCGGGGTGACCAGTCGAGGAGAAAGAATCCTAAGAATGGTGTGAACGCCCTGAATCCCCTAGATCCTTGAACTTATGTCTAGCAGGCCAATTATTAGGGACACCACCAGTAGCTGACGAACTTATGCCCGAGAAGTTAGATTGGTCGAGCGTCGAGGCCATATGAACATGTTTGAGCACATCAACAAGGTGTTATGGTAGGAAGATATACAAATCACCTGCTTTACTTGCACAATGAAACTTAGGTCTACAAGTCTCTAAATCATTAACAACACAGTCTTAAGTGTCCTAAATGACAATGGGAGCTTGGCTAATATCTTATTCAAGCAAGCCTATAACCGGTTGAAGATAAGCAATGCTATGCTAGTCCCCATCCGGACGACCTTGTAGAAAAGTCGTCACAACACAACATCATCATCGACAGACCAACCGTTAATGCAATGAAGGCTGTAGTTTCTATCTACCATTTGGCCATAAAATTTCCAACTCTAACTAGGGTCAGGGTTGTAAAGGCCAGTAAGATGATGTCCTAAGAGTGCTGTGTAAAGCCAGTCAAGGAGGCAATTGAGTGAGTAGCAACTGAATGTCTCAGTAATCTACAAGGTGGATGAGATACAGTTCCTGACAGCCAAGGAAACGAAGATGCTATTGGATTTCAACCCAAGACTCCCTGGAAGAAAAGTCCAAGCAACCCTTGTTGAGGGCCTCATGCCTTTCTAATTGGACCCTGAGCATCCCGATCGAGTGGTCCAGACCAACTCCTAACTAAAGTGGAAGATCTAAGCAGACTTGGAGAACTTCCTAAGGAAGTACCAGAATGTGTTTGCATGGTCCCATGAGGATATTCTAGGGATTGACCCACACATCATCTACCATCGTTTGAATGTCAACACTAAGCACAAGCTAGTGATCTTGAAGAGAAGGGCATTCAACCCTGAGCAGTATAAGACCATCAACAAGGAGGTCCAAAAATTGCTAAAGGCTAAATTTATCCAAGAATTAAGTTATCCATAGTGGCTCATAAATGTTGTCCTAGTCAAAAACGCCAACGAGAAATGCAAGTTTGTATCGACTTTATAGACCTAAACAAAGCCTACCTGAAAGAATACTTCCCCCTCTTGTGGATTTATTAGATTGTCAACGCGACAGCTAGGCATAGGCTGCTTAGCTTTATGGATGCCTTCTCTGGCTACAACTAGATCAAGATGGCTAAAGGGGACCAGATCAAGACAACACTCACAACTGACCAGGGTCTGTTTTGCTACGTAGTCATGTTGTTCAGATTGAAGCATGCTTGAGCCACCTACCTGCGGTTGGTGAACAAATTGTTTACCAAATAAATCGACAAGACCATAGAAATGTATGTGGATGACATGATTGTTAAATCTGTTCAGGCAAGGAACCATATGGAGACCTTGTGAAAATGTTTTGACATTCTTCGTGAATACAAGATCAAGCTAAACCTTGTTAAGTGTGCGTTTAGGGTGAAATCTAGGAAATTTCTTGGATTCATGGTAAACCACAAGGGTATAAAGACATTCACTCCCTTTGCACAATCAAAGAAGCCTAGAAGCTTGTAGGATTGGTAGTTGCACTATCTCGGTTCGTCTCCTAGTCCACTAAAGTGCCACCTTTTTTTGCAAGCACTTGAAAGGAGTTTTAAGTGGAGTGTAGAATAGGATGAAGCCTTCCAAATCCTTAAGAGATATTTGGCCATGCTTTGGCTTCTATCTAGACCTCTTTTGGGAAAGACACTCTATGCTTACTTAGCAGTGTCTAAGAAAGCGATTAGCTTTGTCTTAGTCTGACATGAGGACAAGACACAAAAGTTGGTGTATTACACCAACAAGGCATTCTAAGGCACTAAGGAGAAATGCCCCTGCTAGAGAACCTAGCTTTTGCATTGATTGTCTCTACCAGGAAACACTGACCATACTTTTAAGGACACTATATCTGTGTCCTGATCAAGTGCCCACTTCATCGACCACTTTAAAATCCAAAGATCTCTGGTTAGATGGCAAAGTGGTCGATAGAAATGGGAGAGTTTGACATCAATTTCATCTTTTAGACACCCATTGATGCATAAGCCTTGGCAGAATCCATTGCTAAATTCACAAAAACGATCCCTGACACCCTATTGCCAGTTAAGGCCACTATGAAGGAGACCAACCAGCTGAGCAATAGCTCGAAGGAACTAGAAAGCCAAAATGGAAGTTATTTGCTAGAAGGAACTAAAGCAGCCGGTTAAGCCTTAGCAAACTTCATCTTTTTCCATCCTCTAGCATGGACGGCTCAGGTGTTGAAATTTTTCTAATTATCCCGAATAAATACAAGCCTAATTATGCACTTCATATTGATTTTAAAGCCTCCAACAACAAAGCTAAGTACAAGGTCTAATTATTGGGCTACGCGTTGCATAAGAGCTCGACATGGAAAACATTTGCACCCATAAAGATTCGATGTTGGTCGTCCAACAAGTTATCAGTGGATTCTTGGCACGATAAGAAAGAATGGGCAAATAACTGAAGAAGGTAAGGGCTCTCCTCGAACATTTTAAAAGCTATACCATGATTCAAATCCCAAGGGTCGAGAACACAGAAGCTGACACCCTTGTCCAGCTAGCATCAAGATTTGAGATAGCCTATTTTCCATCCCAATGGAATAGTTGTCCAAGCCGAGCACATATCGTCATAAGATCATGATTAAGCGGCTGACTAGAATGGAACTTGGATGGACCCAATTATTAGGTACCTGACATTAGCTAAACTGCCCGAGGATTTAAAGGAATCTCGGCGAGTGCATAACAACTCTGCCCGATACACAATGATTGATAGGAAAATTAATGTACAAACCTAGTTACTTGTCTTCTTACCAAAGGAGATGTATCGGACAAGACAAAGCCAAATACTTGATGAAAGAGATCCATAGTAAAGTGTGAAGGAACCATTTAGGTGGACGGTCACTGTCACTAAAGTGCTTACAACTAGAGTATTATTGGCTGACTGTGGAGCAGATACCAATGATTTTGTTCGTTGCTGCCTCAAATGCCAACAATACGCCTAGATGATCAACCTCTATCTTAAACCCCTCAACTCAGTCATGTGTGCTTAGGCGTTCATAAAGTAGGCCATCGACCTAATTAGAACCAAAGCTTTTCCCTCAGCCCGCTCATAATTTAAGTATAATATTGTGGCCATAGATTATCTCACTAAGTGGGTAAAGGTTAAGCCTTACATTGAAATTACAGAGGCCAAATGTACGAGCTTCATTTAGCCATTATAGAATTCACTACATTATTGTCACCAACAACGCCAAGCAATTTAAAAGTGCAAACTTAAGGCTAATGTGTGAACAACTCAACATCAAGAAGGTCTTCTTATCTCTTGAGTACCCTTAGAGCAATAGACAATTCGAGGCTGTGGACAAAATCGTCAAGGACAACCTCAAGAAGAAGATAAAAGGTCTTATAGATGTATGGATGGACGAGCTGTGGAAGGTTCTATAGGCATACCGAACAACGATTTAGACAGCAACTGGGGAGACCCCTTTTTCCCTAGTCTACGGTATGGAAACCATCATCCCTGTAGAAGTTGGTCTACCTAACTATTGAGTGGAACACTTTGATGAATAAAGGAGTGCCGAGCTGGGCCTACTGGAATAGATGAGAAACATGGCTTGTTGATGAGACCATGACAATGCACATTTCTTAAGGCCAAAATCATTCATTTTGTATTAACATTTCTCATTAAATCCCTAAATTGTAGTATTTGTGTGATAATTAGTATTTTAGTATGTTTGTGTGAAAACATGTTTGAAAATATGTTTTTAGTATTTTTTATGTTTAATAATATTTTTGGTAATTTTAATAATCATCTCTGTGTTTTATAATTAAATAATTAACTTGAAAAGAATCAAAACCATAAAAAATATTACTATGTGATTTTAATTTGAGTCTTAAAATATTTTTAAAAAGGTTTTGAGTCTGCAAAGATGTTCTATTATATTTCTAGTAATTTCTAAAAATTTTGATTTATTTTTTGTGATTTTTGTGTGTTTTATTTTTAATTATTGTAAAAATTATATTTGCAAAATAATTAATTTTAGGTTTTTTATTTTATTTTAGATTTGAAATGAAATCTACACGAAAAACAGAGAAAACAGCATGAAAACGGGCAAAAAAAGACCTTAAATATTCAAGAAATAAAAAATAAAATTAAATCAAAAAAGGTTGACACGTGGTTTACTCACAGCCACACGATTAAAACCACCCAGCGCATCTGAGTCGATTATATAGCCCCTCCCCCTAATCGTGTGCATCTTGCCCATGTGTGCGTGCTTTCATGACCACTAGATGAGCTTACCTTGACTAGATTGAACGGCCAACAGCATCCCACGCGGTCCTAACTCTAGCACGCGATCTCAACCACAACTCCTATCAGCATTCAACAAATCCAGTGGCTAGTCTCTGTCCGTCTCTTACAAGCGCCACACCGAATCAATAAGTAAAATCAACACATTCCAAATTAATCCAAGAGAACAAAAAAAAAATTATAAATAAGATGTTAATATGATTTTGAGAATGAATGGACAACAAAAAATATTGCAAAAAAACCTAAATCACTCAAATTGCAACCTACTCATTTTCTACTTAAAAATAACTCAATAAAAAATAAAAAAATAAAAAAATAAAAAAAAAGTAAATAGTAATTTGCTTTGCCTATAAATACCCCCTTAATGGCTTGTAATTTTCACTCATTCTTCTTGTGAGAAATTCCTTTTCTCTTGTAAAAATATAGCACCAAGTTTAGCTTTAGTTTTTCTTAGTTTTTAGTTTTATATTTTATGTAAAATGTTCCTAGTTTTGATGTTGTAAAATAGTTGTACTTAGTAAAAATATGTGTCTTTCTATCTTCAACATGTCCTTCTAAATTTCCTTTTTGCTGAAGAGAGAGAGAGATATTCTGGCAAAATTAAGGTAAACATTTTTAACTTTTCAATGTTTTCTAAGTTGTTATAATATCAAAATCATTTTTAGAAAACTTATGAATGTTAGCTTAGATAAAATTTTTGCTAAATTAAGTTTTGATTTACCGTAGACATAGGCTGACACGAGTAATGCTTAGGAACACTTTGAATATTCGTAAACAGAGAATGACACGGTAAATACTTAACTATAATTTTGTTAGTAGTTTTAGTGAGTTAATTTTGAATTCATACATATTTGTTAAAAATAAGTTTTTGATGCATTATAAACGTGAATTGGCATAGTAAATGCTTAGTAGCTCTTGATTTATTATAGACAAAGAATGATATATTGCATGGTTAAACCTTTTTAATAAATCATTTTAGAAAAACTAAAACATATTTAAGCTAATTACCAGAATTGAACTTTTAATCCTCAGCGTTTGTTAAAATTGTTGTTTCTTCCAAGTTAAGTTGCACTTATTGTTAGAGTTTTATCTTCCATTTAATTGCACTTATTAAAGTTCTATTTACCATTCTAATTTAAGTCATATTTCTTGTTGTTGAAATTTGAAAAATCACAAAAAAAATTAAAAATGTAAAAAGTGAAAAATGTGTAACTATTGCCAATAAATTGTAAACAAAATTAACTTTAGTCCTCAAATTTTTTAGCTAAAAATAATGTAATTGATATATTAAATCTTTACAATACCTTTTCCTTATGGGATTGACAATGGATTCACCAAGTGTTATTACTTAAACAACCTTATACTTAAGGTTATATTCGACTTACACTTTTTGACCCGAACAAGTTTTTGGCACTATTGCTAGGGAGACAGACATAAGAATAATATATTAGTATATTATAAATATGGCTGGATAAACTGCCTTACTATTATATATATATATATATATATGTATTTATTTCTACACTCTTTATTTTTTTTTAAGTTCCAACAAATAACTTTTTATATTTCCAGCACTTCTATTAGTATATTATGTTTTTGCACTTTTTATTTTTCGTTTATCTTAAAGGAACAATTGTACCGCCTAATCCTGTTAATATTTCTATTATTAATTTTCTTTGTTTTACGGGTGCCAAAAATTGAAAAAAATAAATAAATAAATAAGTAAAAAAAAGCCGAAAAAAGTTATTGTTCACATAGTTTGCATGTTAGTGTCAAGTTACTATTCTCATAGACTAAACTTTACCTGTTTTTCTTTTGTGTTTGTTTAGTTTCATATGTCATAAAATTTTTTTGAGAAGTTTATAGAGAAATCATTACAAATTTTTCGCAACAACACTTGGAACCACTTTATAGTGCTTGGTGGAGATTTAAGGATTTTCTAGATAGGTTTTTTCACCACAGTTTTTCTTCGGATTATCTTTTAGGAATTTTCTATGATGGGTTGATGAGACTTAGAAAATGTACTTTTCTTAATGTTAAAATCAATCATTTTGCATTAATATTTCTCATCAAACTCCTCAATTATAACAATTTAGTGATAAACAATGTCTTAGTATCTTAGTGTGAAAATGTGTTTAAAAATGTGTTTTTAATATGTTTTTATGTTTAATAATATTTTTAGTAATTTTTAGAGTCATTTCAGTGTGTTAAATGTGTAATTAGTTTGTAAATAGTTAAAACCATAAAATTTGTAATATGTGATTTTATTTTGAGTCTTAAAATATTTGTAAATAAGTTTTGAGTCTAATGATATGTTCTATTATGTTTCCAATAATTTCTAAAAATAATATTGAGTCTTAAATAGCATATCTATTAAGGTTTGTTAATTTTAGAAGTTTATATCTATTTTTAATTAATTTTGTGTGTTTTAAAGTTAAATAAATATTTTTAATATTTTTTGTTAAGTATTATTTTGTAAAATAATTAATTTTAGTATGTTTGTAAATTTTAGATTTGAAATGTAGAGAAAAAACAAAGCAAAACGACGCAAAAAGGGACAAAATCGGATATCAAATGCATCAAAAATACAAAGAAAATTTGAATTTGAATTAAAAAGGACATGTGGCAAAATAAGGACCGTCCGATAAGCCACAAAATTGATCTCAGCTGTCCAACCGAAGGACGCATGTCATTGCTTCAGCCATTGCATCAACTGAGTCTCAGTAATGCGTTCCACATGTCGTTTTGCGATTGGCGCATGCATAACACACGCCGACAAAGCCACCAAAGTCAGTCAGTGAATCTCAGACTGCATCAGATCGCGTGCGGGCTCTTTCACAAGTGTGCTTCCTACTAGTCGTTGGATTTACTAACTATGACCGATCTGGTGGTTTGTGTTTGTGGGTCACGTGGCCCCATTAGCCCCATTTCACCCACGTCTATGAGCCATTGGATCTAACATTTAAAGGCCCAAATCGTGCCTGTTTCAGTGCTGCCAGTCGCCGCGAAGCAGAGAATCACAAATAAATTCTCAGACAAACAACAAAGGAATCTCGCGTGAAAAAAAAAACAAAGATTATTTTGGATCAGTTTGATCCAAATTCTTCAACGTGACTACAGTAAAAAATAATTAAAAATTATTTAAATAGTAACTTTTGAACGCCTATAAACATCACTGCTGAAGCCTTAGTTCTGCATCTCCTCTCACACTATGAAAATACTGCTGCATAAATAATTTAGTTTTTAAATAGTTTAGTTTTTATTTCAGTTTTTAGTCCAGTTTCTTGTATAATATTTTCTAGTCCATGTTGTAAAAATTATGTTTAATAATATCAATAGTATTTTATTAATTATGTCTTTTTAATTTCCTTTTTAGCTGAGGGGAAAGGGGGAAATTTTGGCAAAATTACCTTAAATATTTTTAGTTTTTTTTTTAGTTTTCTAAGCAGTTGTAATGTCAAAATATTTTCTTAGAAAACTTAGGATTTCAATATTTTCTTAGCTAGAACTTTGCCAAAATTACGGTTTTGATTTATCGATGACATAAACTGGCATGGATAATGCTTGAGAGGATCTTAATTACTAGTAGACAGAGAATGGCTCAATAAATGCTTAACTTACTATCTTGGTTGTAATTTTAGTTAAGCTATGTTGAAATGTTGCCCATTTATTAAGTTGTGTTTTTGCTATACTATAAACATGGAATGACACAGTAAATGCTTGGTAACTCTTGATTTATTGTCGACATAGGATGGTATAGTATATACTTTAACCAACTAATAAATAAAAAGAAAAACCAAAATATATTTGAGATAATTGTCAGAACGGAACCTTTAAACCTCAACCCTGTTATTATTACTGTTTTATTTCTTTGAATTGCCATCATCACTTTGCTTAAGTTATTTTAAATTATCTGCACTTATTATTAAAGTTCCATTTTAATTTTGTTTACATTTTTAGTTATTAAAGTTCCAAATTATCAAAAACAAAGTATGAAAAATGCTGTAAAAATATGTAAATATTGTAAATATATTGTGTGTAAATATATTGTGTGAATAATAAATATTAATCCTTAAATTTTTTAGCTTAAATAAAAAGAAAAAGTTAGTATAATATATGTATTGGAACTGAATAAATCCTTCCTTGTGGGTTCGACCTCAGATTCACCGAGTAAGTATTACTTGAGACAACTTTATACTTGGGGTTATTTTAAAATGCGTTAATAGACGCAAGATCAAGTTTTTGGTGCTGTTGCCGGGGAACGATATTGTTTTCAGTGTAGTATATTATTGTATAATATATTTTCTTTTTCTTTTTCTGTTATGTATTACTAACTTTTCATTTTCTGTTTTATTTGTTTTCTTTTGTTAATATTTTCTGTTTTGCAGGTGCTAAGTATTGCTCACGTAGAAATCTGCATGCGTTTTCTGTAAGTTACTATTTGTGTAATAGTAGTTACTATGCACATCACTATTTTATTATTCAAAAAATTAAAAAATATAAAAAAATAAAAAAATCCTAAAAATTATAAAAATTTTATTTTCTTTCCTTTCTTTTGTAAAATATTTATTTTGTTAGTTTTAGGTTTTTGCCCTAGAAATAAAACTTCATAAAATTTTAGAATAGGTTTTCTATAATACTTAATAAATAAATTGTGTTTTTGTGAAAAGTATTTTTTAAGAAAGTTTTGTTCGGGGGCTGTATTGGTTTGGAATTCTTTCCCATAACCAGTTCACTTTTAGAGATTCTCCCAACACCAGTCATTCCAGGAACGTTGTTCTATCAAGGAGATTGGTTTTTAAGGAGCCTAAACACCACCAATCTTTTCTGAGGACATTCTTGAAAAATATAATTCGTAAATTTCCACAAAATCAATAAGGTAGATACTTTTCATTCACTGCTTTATTCTCCTTGAGTAAAGAAAAGCTTAGTATCTATCTATAAAATTTTGTAAATATTTAAACAATTTATATGCCAGTTTGGTTCCATGAGTCTAAAAGTCGTAGGTTAGTTAGGAAAAGCTTGGAACCACCTTTAGTCTCTGTTGTGTTTTCAAATTCACCGAAAATGGCTGATGATGAAAGTGTTCACAATGAAAATATTGTTAATCAACAATCATCAATCCTGTTGTCTATTCAATGAGAGATTATTTGCAACCACCCCGTGAATCAACTCCATCATGTTTGGTTTTTCCTCTCAATGGCCATCACTTTAGGTTTAAACCTGTAATGATCAACTTGCTTCCCAATTTTCAAGGCTTAGAATCTGAAAACCCATATCTGCACTTCAGAGAGTTTGAAGATGTTTGTGCTACCTTCACTGACCAGGAAGTTTCAAATGAAATTGTTAAGCTTAAGCTTTTGCCTTTTTCTTTAAAAGACAAAGCTAAAACTTGGCTTACTTCTTTAAAACCTAGGTCAATAGGTACATGGCAAGAAATGCAAACTGAGTTTTTGAAAAAAATTCTTTCTAACTCATAAAACCAATGCTTTGAAAAAATAAATTCAAATTTTTTCTCAAAATGTTAAAGAAGTTTATTTTCAATGCTAGGAACAATTTAAGGATTTGTTGAATTCTTGCCCACATCATGGCTTTGAAAAATGGCGTTACATTAGTTTCTTTTATGAAAGTTTAACTCCTAAAACCCGTCAATCTGTTGAAACAATGTGTAATAGAGAATTCCTTGATAAAGAACCTAATGAAGCGTTAGATTTTCTTAATAATTTGGCTAAAAACTCTCAATATTGGCAACATAGTAATTCTGAAGGCTCAATTAGATCTAATCTTGCTAATGCTCAAAGAGGTGTCCATTAACTTAGTCAAGAAAATGATCTAAATACTAGAATTGCATGTTTAGCTAAAAAGATTGAAGCCATGGAACGGAGGAATGTCCAAGAACACAAAATTAAAATTTTGTGTAGTGTTTGCCAAACTCTAGGACACTCAACTTATGAATGCCCAATTTTTACGGAGAGTCCCATGAACAGGTGAATTACACAAATCAATTGGACCCACCTAGAAAGCCATTTCCATCCCCACATTCTAACACATACAATTCTCAATAGAGAAACCATCCCAATTTCAGTTGGAGAAATGATCAACCACAACAGCAATATCAACCACCACCACCACTTCCACCACAAAATTCTCAAGGTCGTCTAGCATTTCCACAACAATCTCAAAATCCACAATTTTCATCAAATTCTCAAAATTTTCAAAGGCCTCCATAAAATTTTTCTAAAAATTTCCAATCTCGAGTCAAAACTCCCGAAGACACTTTGCAAGCTTTCATTCAAGCTCAAAAATCATTCATTCAAAAACAAGAAGTTCATAATACTTGCACTTCTCAAGACATTCATGAAATTAAAGAATCCATTTCTAAACTTACTTCTTCCCTTTGTATTCAAGAAAAAGGCAAATTTCCTACTCAACTTGTACATATCCATCTGCAAATGAAGTTGCCTCTTCTAGCCCACAATCACAACAAGAAACTGTTAATTTTGTGCCCATCATAGAATCGTGTGTGTCTCATCCATGTGCATGCGCTTTCCTCACCACAAGACGAGCTCACCTTGACTAGATCAAACGGTGAATAGTGTCCCATGTGGTCTGAGCTCCAACACGCTATCTCAGCCGTAACTCCAGTCGGTGTTCAACAAATCCAACAGCCTCTCTTTGTCTATCCCTTACATGTGCTGCACTGAATCAACAAGTAAAATCATCACATTCCAGATTAATCCGATAGAAGAAAAAAAAAGAAAAAAATTATAAATCAGATTTTAATATGATTTTGATAGTGAATAGCCAACAAAAAAATTCTAAAAAGTCCTAAATCACTCAAATTGCATCCTACTCATTATCAACTTAAAAATATCACAATAAAATAATAAAAATAATAAAAAATAAATAAAAAATATGGAAATAGAAGTTTTTTCTACCTATAAATACTCCCTTTATGGCTTGTAATTCTCACTTCTCTTCCTTGCAAGAAATTCCTTTCTTCTTGTAATCATATAGTCCTAAGTTTAGTTTTAGTTTTTCTTAGTTTCTAGTTTTATATTTTATGTAAAATATCTCTAGTTTTTATGTTATAAAATTTCTATACTTAGTAAAAATATGTGTGTTTCTACCTTTAACATGTTTGTCTAAATTTTCTTTTTGCTGAAGAGATCAGAGGATATTCTAGCAAAATTAAGGTAAATATTTTTAGTTTTTTAATGTTTTCTAAGTTGTTATAGTATCAAACTCTTTTTTAAAAAACTTATGATTTTTATGTTAACTTAGCTAAAGTTCTTACAAAATTAAGTTTTGATTTATCATAGACATAGGTTGGCACGAGTAAAGCTTAGAAATACTTTGATTATTCGTAAACATAGAATGATACAGTAAATGCTTAATTGTAATTTTGTTAGTAATTTTAGTTATTTAATCTTGAATTTATACATATTTGTTAAAAATGAGTTTTTGATGTATTATAAACATAAATTGGCACATTAAATGCTTAGTAATTATTGATGTATTATAGATAAAATATGACATATTGCATGCTTAAACCTTATTAATAAATAATTTTAGAAAAACTAAAACATATATAAGTTAATTGTTTGAATTGAACCTTTAATTCTCAACATTTGTTAAAATTGTTGTTTCTTCCAAGTTAAGTTACACTTATTATTAAAGTTTAATCTTCCATTTAATTCCATTTATTAAAGTTCCATTTACCATTCTAATTTAAGTCATATTTCTTATTGTTAAAATTTTAAAAATAAAAAAAATGTAAAAATAGAAAAAGTAAAAAATGTGTAAATATTGTAAATAAATTGTAAATAAAATTTACTTTAATCCTCAAATTTTTTATCTCAAAATAATATAACTGATATATTGGACCTTTGTAATACCCTTTTCCTATGGGATTGACCTCAAATTCACTAAGAATTATTACTTGGACAACCTTATATTTGAGGTTATATCGGACTTACACTTTTAGACCTAAACACCTATATCTGAACAGTCACCTAGAATCAAGTGGCGGCCATATGCTAAAATAAGAGGGTCCAGCCAAGGAGTTTCAAAGTTGGTTTTTTGGTTTTGAAAAAGGTTCTCATCCAGCAACTTAATCATGGGTTTAGGCCAAAATAGGATGGGCCTTTTTTGGAACATACAAGATTGTAGATCTCGAAAGCAACATGCTTACCCATTCTTGGAATGTGGAGCATTTGAAGTGATTCTGGTAGTAAGCTAAGAACCAAAGAACTTTTGACTTTTGGTTCAAAAAATCTTTTATATAGCCTTTTTGACGAAAAGAAAAAGGAAAAAAAACATACAACAAATTGTACACCTAAAGACATACATCATTAATAAGAATCAGAAATTTTGGGAAATTTTTGCAAGTCATTTGCGTATGTCTTAAATGTTGGTCGTGTAAAAGAATTTGAGTATAACCAATTAGAACCAAAGATTGAACATAACCAAACATAATTGGACTTGAACACTTTTCAAGGCAGTGCTCGTACGGACAACCAATTAACTCACTAAGTGGGGGACCAACTGGTTGGCGCAATCGGCCATAACTAGACTTGGAAATATCTTAAAAAAATTGTAGGCTTGGAAGTCTCGACGCAAAAACCTAGCTAAAAACCAACTAGCTGGCAAAGTTAGAAACTAAGGGTTGATTGGCAAAGGAATATCACAAGGCCCATAACTCAAAACTAGGGGCAGGTCGGTCACTTAAGAGAGACACTAGCCAAACATAATTGGACTTAAAAGTTTTAAAGTCTCAAAGGTCATACCTAAGTTGGTCGGTGCCTAAACCAACTGCCCAAATCCTGAGCATAACTAGACTTGGAACTATTAAGATAGATACCCTTAAAGCGTATGATGTTTTGTAATTGACATATTTATAAATAAATATTATGAATTTATTTACATACTTTATGAATATCATTAAAATTCTATAATTATCTACGTGACCTTAAATATTATATATAAGTTTTATATATAAGAATATAACATTTAAGGATGGTAATTAAAATTATCGGTAGTATATAATTAATTATTAATTATTCAATTATAGTATGGAATATTTAATTGAGCGTTACTAATGTAGATCATTTCTATTAAGAATTGAACAGTCTTATTCAATCCACTAATATAGTGAGTCATTTAAATGAGTGCACAGTGTATAATAAGATTATGTAGAACCAGAGTATGATGAGTATGAATAGCTAATAATTTCTGTTAAATAGAGCAAGTTCTAATCATATCAACCGATAGTCAAACATAAGATGATCTTAATCTTGAGCTATTGGCAGGCTCCTATTTATGGATTTGTGTCTTTTGATTTACTCAGCACAGATTTGAAAATCAAATCTTATTCCTTATATCTTGGAGACATGATGAAGTAAGTAGCTGAGAATATTAATATTATAAGATAGAATCCATTCCTTTTCCACCGAGAAGCAGATAAATAATTCTCTTTAGTATTAATTCGAGACTTGAATGATAAAAGCTCTCAATTAAGATAAATATATTAAGTTCATGAATCTATTATTCATTAGAGGAACAATAGCACCAATGATAAAGAAGTAATTAGAGAGGTTAATGGAGCTCTAACTATGAATTATTTATGGAGGATCGACTTATATTAAATGGCTATATCGAATGGACAATTTTAAGAAATAAGTAATTAAATATCTATAATTTCAAGAGTGCAATTCCAAGTATTTAGTGGAGTTGGATTAGAGTTAATAAAAGAGTAATATATTAACTAAAGTGTTTAATTCATATATTGGTTTTATTAGAGCTTGAAATTATAGGCCATTAGTTCCCCACCATCCTTGTAAACACTATTTGGACAAGTGAAATTATTATTTTAGATAATTAATTTAGAATATAGGCCCCTCTATTCATTAAAGATACACTTGTGAGTCTTAGAGAGTGTGAGTATACTCTACCAAATTCTCCTGTCTAGTAGGCCTATAAAAGAGTTAAAGGGAATGAAGAAGAATTCTTTATTCTATGACTCGTTCTTATCATGTTAAGATTTAAGGATGACATGAATTAGATGAATGATGTTTAAAAAACTATATTCCTTCAACGCCCACCCCTTTATCCATCCATTGCCAACAACTAGGTAAGGAAGATGGTGGTTACAATTTTGAAGAGAACGACCTTTGTTATTTCTTCATTTCGTCTCCAGTTATATTCTAGTAAGCAAAGTTTTGTTATATATTTATTTATATGTAAAATTAATATAATCTATAGCACTATACAAAGTTTTGAGAATTTTTTTTTATACATGATCCACACATTTCCACGTTTTTGGTATATTTTGTAAAAAAAAAAATGTTTGTCAAAACCAACAAAAACAAAATTTCTTAAAATTTTCCTAAGTTTAGGGAGCTACTATACTACTGATAAAGGTATCAAACCCTTGTACTGAACAGAGCAGTAAAAAAATTTGAACCTAATCACACGTAAAGGAAAATAAAAATTTCATTAAAATTGCTTATACATAGTGAGGGTACAATGATCGGACGCCCTTTAGCCCTGGAAAGAAGAGAACAAAGATATAAAAATCGCTCACTCCTTAACTTTATCTCCTTCGCCTTATCCGACTATCGGATTGACTTGGTCGCATGTGCTCTGCCTAGTGTCACGAGCTAACTTTCTTCGAAGGTACTCGTGCGGCCTTAGCACAATCCCAATGCTAAGTCAGCCTAACTTATCACGCTCTTACCTAGAATAAAAGGAAACTCAAGAGAAGATGGAGAACTTTGAAAGGAATTTTGTATTAAGATAAGAGATCTTTACAAGGCTTTGATTCTTGGATTTCCTTGAATGGTTTACAAATGAGGGGTTGGTCCTATTTATAGGCACCCTTCTAAAGAATGGACGGTCATGATTGCTTTGATCCTACGGTTGCTATTTACTCTCTAGAATGTTCTAGCAAAGTGTGAAAATATTTACAAGTTTGGAGTGTTCTAGAGAATTCTAGACTATTCTATAATGTTCCTAAGTACTCCAAAGTTCTAGAGTGTTCCAGAGAAGTCTTGAATCTTCCAGGCTATTCTGGGTTCTTCAAGATGCTTTTGGATTATGGTGGAATCTCCCGGAATGGTGTGAAACGTTATAGAACACTCTGGACCCTTCTAGAACCTTCCTTGGGGCAATTTTACTCTCAAAAACGCCCAAGACAAGTGTGTGGCCTCTCCATGGCTCAGTGGGGCGTGACATTCTCCCCCATCGATGCTCGCGACACCCTCGTCGCGTCCCCATGGTAGTGTTGGATCTTGTCTTTGAACTACCAAAGTGCCTCCTCAGTTTCCCAACTGGCCTCGGTGTCGGGCAGTCCCTTCCATTTGATAAAGTACTCCAGATAACTTGGCACACCTCATCTTTGAATGACTCGATCCACTAATATTTTGTCGACTTTCTTGTCAAAGGAGGTGACCACGGCTGTGGGTGCTCGATGGGAGACTCCTCTTGCTGGATCTTCCAAGTCTTAGTTGTATGGTTTGAGCATGCTTACGTGGAAGACTGGATGAATCTTTAGCTTGGGTGGAAGGTGTAGTTTATACGAGACCTTACCTATGTGCTTGATTACCTTAAAAGGTCCTTCATACTTGCGTATTAGTCCCTTATGGACCTTCCTGAATGTCTTAAATTGCTATGGCAAAAGTTTTACCAGGACAAGGTCTCCTTCCTTAAACTCTACGTGCCTTCTCTTCTTGTCTGTCCTTTTCTTCATGCATTTTGTTGCCTTGTGCAACGCTACCCGAGCCAATTCTACCTGCTCATGCCATGATTTGGCAAACTTGAATGCAGCAGGGCTCTTCCCTTCATAGCGCATGGCAAGGGAAAGAGGAGTGGTTGGCTGTTGTCCCACGATGATTTCGAAAGGACTCTTGTTGGTGGCCTCACTTTGTTGCAAGTTGTAGGAGAATTGTGCAACATCTAGAAGCTTGGCCTAGTCCCGTTGGTTGGCACTCACATAATACCGTAAGTAAAGCTCTAATAAAGTGTTGATGCATTCCGTCTGACCATCGCTTTGCGGATGGAAACTTATTGAAAAGTTCAAGTCGGACCCTAGCATTTTGAACAGCTCCGTCCAAAACCTCCCAGTAAAGCGAGGGTCTCGATCGCTAACAATGCTTGTCGAAATGCCCCATAGCTTGACTTCGTTGTGAAGAAATAGCTTAGCTGCTTCTTCTATGGTGCAGTCAGTTGGCACTGCAATGAATGTTGCATACTTGCTAAACCTGTCCACCACGACCATGATGCTTCCACACCCTTCGGACTTCGAAAGGCAAGTGATGAAGTCCATAGAGACGTTTTCCCATGGTCTCTCTGGAATGGCTAGTGGGTCAAGCATGCCCCCTGGTTGCTGTTGGACAACCTTATCTTGTTGACAAACAAGGCAAGTCTGTACATATTCCTCGACCCCATCTCGCATATTAGGCCAATAGTAGACAGATTTCAAGAGAGCCAGTGTGTGCTTCATACCTAGGTGGCCTACCCATAAGGAGTCATGACACTCCTTTATTAAATCTTTCCTCAAGTTGGCCCACTTCGATACGTACATGCGGTTGCCTTTGGTGTAGAGGATGTCATCAGCTAGCCAAAACCTCCGTGTTTTGCCCTCGTTCACCAAGGCGATTATGCTTTGTGCTTGAGGATCCGCCTTTAGTACCTCCTTGATTTTGCTTACCAGTGGTCTAGTGACTTGGGAAATGCTCGATAATTCTGCCTTTCGGCTTAGTGCATCAGCTACCACATTCACTTTTCTTAGCTTGTACTCCATGACATAGTCAAACTCGGCTAGGAAGTCTTGCCATCTAGCTTGTTTCGGACTGAGCTTCTTTTGGTTCTGGAAGTAGCTTGTTGCAACATTGTCGGTTATGATCACAAACTTTGACCTAAGTAGATAATGGTGCAACACTCTAAGACAATGGATGATGGTTGTCATCTCCTTTTCTTGTACTGTGTAGCATCGCTCAGTCTCATTGAGCTTCCGACTTTCGTATGCAATTAGGTGTCCCTCCTGTATAAGAACGCCTCGAATGGCAAATTCTGAGGCATCTGTTTGTACCTCATAAGGTTTGGTGTGATCGGGTAGGCTAAGTACGGGCTCCTCACTGATTGCTTTCTTTAGATCTTCAAAGGCTTGTTGACACTTCTCCGTCCAATCCCATGCCTTGTTTTTCTTGAGAAGGTCGGTTAGTGGAGCAGCCCTCACCAAATAGCTCTTGATGAATCGATGGTAATAATTTACTAGCCCAAGAAAAGATCGTAGCTCATGTACTTTGGTTGGTGGCCCCCAAGTTTGGATAGCATGTACCTTGCTATCTTCCATCATTAGTTGGCCATCCTTGATCTTGTGCCCTAAGAAGGCTACCTTCAGCTTGGCAAAGGAGCATTTCTCCTTCTTGATTATAGGTTATTGCCCCGTAGCACCTTGAACACCTCCCTCAAGTGTTGTACGTGCTCCTCCAATGTTTTGCTATAGACCACTATGTCGTCCAAATAGACGACCACGAATTGATCGAGATATGGGTGGAACAGTTTGTTCATCAAAGTGCAAAATGTAACTGGTGCATTGGTTAGTCCAAATGGCATAACCAGGAATTCATAAGACCCATACCTTGTAACACATGTGGTCTTTGGTTCATCTCCTTAGGCTATGCGAACCTGGTAATACCCCAAGCAAAGGTCTAACTTGGAGAAGTAGCGGGCATGGCCTAGTTGATCAAACAAATCCACAATCAGAGGAATGGGGTATTTGTTCTTTACCGTAATCTTGTTAAGGGTCCTGTAGTCGATGCACATGCGCAAAGAACCATCCTTCTTCTTCTGGAATAGGACTGGTGCGCCGAATGGGGCTTTAGAAGGCCTGATGAACCCTGCATCAAGTAACTCCTTGAGTTGCCTTCTTAATTTCGCTAATTCTGGCAATATCATGCGGTATGCTCCCATGGCTGGGGGCTTGGTCCCTGGTTCCAGCTCAATCTAGTGGTCTACCTCCCTTCTTGGTGGTAGCTTCTTTGGTAATTCTGCTGGTGCAACGTCCTTGAACTCCTCGAGGACGGCTGCTACCTCTTCTGGTTCAGCTTTTGATGGTCCTTGCTCTTCATCGTCATACTCCTTGAGGATAACCAAGTAGCTTTCCTCGTCCCTCCGGATGCCCTTCTTAAATTGCTTTGCTGAGAGCATCTTTGTGCCTTGCTTGTTGGTCCTGGTTGTTGGCACCACACAAGCCTTATCACCATCCATGATGCACATGCTGTTGGCGAATGATACAAGGAATGCCTTGACTTGGTCCAAGAACTCTAGTCCCAGGACGACTCTAA
>CAMOHE010055206.1:33090-53540 GCA_946598075.1 Artocarpus hirsutus
ACAAGGTCAGTAAGATCAGGTTAATTTATACATATAGCATGTCAAACTTGTGTTTTGGAAAATACTCTGATTTAAAATTTTAAAATTCTGCTGCGTATTATTTTTCCAACATACTCTACTGGTGAGAATTTGAAACTCCCTAAGAGCTCTTGTTCACAAATCATGAACACTAGCTTTGGGTTCTCTCAATTGGTTGGAAGGAGAGTCACCTTGAGGTAAAGCTGTACGTGTGAGCCTACACTCACTCCGATCGTGGATAGAGAATAGCAAAGATGACCAATTGGTTGAGGCTCTTCTGGAACGTTACTTCTCTACACAGATTTCGGGAGCTTTTCGACGAATACAAGGTCAGTAAGATCAGGTTAATTTATACATATAGCATGTCAAACTTGTGTTTTAGAAAATACTCTGATTTAAAATTTTTAAAATTCTGCTACGTATTATTTTTTCAACATCCGCAATCAAAGGAATGGGGTATTTGTTCTTTACCGTGATCGGCCCTATAGTCGATGCACATGCGTAAAGGACCATCCTTCTTCTTCTGGAATAGGACTGGTGCACCGAATGGGGCTTTGGAAGGCCTGACGAACCCTGCAACAAGTAACTCCTTGAGTTGCCTTCTTAGTTTCGCTAACTCTAGTAGTGCCATACGATACGCACTCATAGCTGGTGGCTTGGTCCCTGGTTCCAGCTCGATCTAATGGTCTACCTCCCTCCTTGGTGGTAGCTTCTTTGGTAACTCTGCTGGTGCAATGTCCTTGAACTCCTCAAGGACGGCTGCTACCTCCTCTAGCTCAACTTTTGATGGCCCTTGCTTTCCATCGTCACATTCCTTGAGGATAGCCAAATAGCTTTCCTCATCCCTCCGGATGCCCTTCTTAAATTGCATTGTTGAGAGCATCTTTGTGCTTTACTTGTTGGTCCTGGTTGTTGGCACCACACAAGCCTTATCGCCGTCCATGATGCACATGTTGTTGGCGAATGGTACAGGGAATGCCTTGACTTGGTTCAAGAACTCTAGTCCCAGGACGACTCTAAAGTCATCCATTGGCACAACTAAGAAGTCCATGTGCCCAGACCAAGCTCCCACGCTGGTCTTAACTCCTTGAGCTATGCCATGAATAGGTCGGGCGGCTGAATTGACTGCCTTGATGGAGCCCCCTCCACCAGTCACCTTAAGACCTAGCCTTTGGGCTTCTTCAATTGAAATAAAGTTGTGGGACGCACCTATATCGAGCATGGCTGCCGTTGGTTTTCCTTCGATGGTCATGTCCACGAATAGCAGTCCCTTGGCTTAGGTCTTAGGGGCAGATTGGATCACATTCAGTAGCTGCAAAGACCCCATGTGTGCACCATTGTTGTTGTCATCGGGTTCTGTCCCGTCTTGATGACTTGCAAGGAGCGAATTTAAGGCTCTTTTCTGTGGGCAATCGCTAGCCCAGTGGAGACCATCACGAAGGAAGCATTTGTTGTTGGACTTACCTGAACTCCTATTGTCCCTTTGCTTGCCCTTGTCCTTGCCCCTTGAGGTGTTATTTGGACGGTGCTCATCCCTACGTTGGCCTTTATCTTCCCCAACTTTGGCTTGGCCACTCTTCTTATCCTTCGGCTTACTGGTGGACTCCTTTTGGCTTGCATAGTCAATCAAACTTTCAGCCACTGCTATGGCGGTGGCAAGGTCTTGCACCCCACGTCGCCTTAGCTCGGTCTTGGCCTATTGTTGGAGTCCATCCATAAAGTTGAAGAGTGCGTCTTTGTCGGACAAATCAGGGATCTCAAGTATTAAGTTAGTAAATTTCTTAATATAATCACGAATAGACCCTGATTGTTTGAGCCTTTGCAAACAAGCTCTAGCCTCATCCTCAGCATTCTCGACATAGAATTGCCTTTTAAGCTCTTTTTTAAAGTCATCGAAAGTAGTCATGGTGTACGTACCTTTCTCGATGTCTCCTCGTCTTCTCCTCCACCAAAGCATGGCAGTGTCGGTGAGATAAAGAGCCACGAACTGGATTTTGGCATCCTCTTCTATTATGCCCATGGCTTCGAAGTATTGATCTAGGCCCCATAAGAAGTTGTCCACTTCTCGTGCGTTGTGTGATCCCCTGAAACTCTTAGACTTTGGCACCTCGATGCGCCTAGCCTCGATGACGCCACTGCTGGATCCCATAGCCAATGTGCACTTGCAAAGAGCCAAGTCTCCATGCATGTCTTCAATGTGTGCAAGCGAGCTATTCAACTCTATCCCGTGTGCTCGATGCATTTTAGTGAGCTCTCCCATGAACTCGTCACAGACATTCCCAATCTTAGCCTGCAAGGACTCCTCTAGTTGGAGCAGCATGCCCAGTATCGCAGTGTGGATAGCGGCATCCTCTGCTTCTAAGCCATCCACCCGTTGGCATAGATCATCCACCTAAGCTTCCACGCCACTCACTACCTCCTCAACCCTAGACAAGCGTGAGTCGAAACTAAAGATCACATCCTTAGAACGACCCTGCCTAGCCACGACATTGGGGTCAACTATCTCTTCGTGGCCTCGCTCTTGTGTCACCTTTACGTCAGATGGGTTGGATCTTGTGGTCCTTTGAGTAGCACCTTTAGCCATCGTCTTTGCTTGAGCCTCGCTTTGATACCAACTGTCAAGAGCTTACTTTCTCTGAAGGTACTCGTAAGGCCTTAGCACGCTCTTGATGCTAAGTCAGCCTGACTTGCTCACGCAATTGCCTAGAATAAAAGGGAACACAAGAGAATGAGGAGAACTCTGAAAGGAAAGTTGTATTAGGCTAAGAGAACTTTACAAGGCTTAGATCTCTTGGAGTCTTGGATTTCTTGGATGGTTTACAAATGAGGGGTTGGTCCTATTTATAGGCACCCTCCTAACAAATGAACGGTCAAGATTACTTTGATCCTATGATTGCTATTTACTATCTAGAATGTTCTAGCAAAGTGTGGAAATATTTACAAGCTTAGAGTGTTCTAGAGAATTCTAGACTATTCTATAATGTTCCTAAGTACTCCAAAGTTCTAGAGTGTTCTAGAGAAGTCTTGAGCCTTTCAGAACATTCTAGGTTCTTCAGGATGCTTCTGGACTGGTGTAAAACCTTCTAGAATGTTGTGGAACGTTGTAGAATACTCCAGACCCTTCTAGAATCTTCCTTGGGTCAATTCTACCCTAAAAAAGGCCCAAGACAAGAGTATGGCCTCTTTGTGGCTCAGTGGGGCGTGACACTAAGCTATCTCAACATTTATGATGACAGGAAATGTACTTCCAGCTTCCAAAGAAGCCTGTTGACAAGAGTCAACTCTACATAAGCATTGTTGGGGCCTTACAATCTGCCACAATCACACAGCCGAATATTGCTTATTGTGTGAACAAGGTGTCAATGTATGCACAACCCCTAACACATTGGAAGGCCATCAAACAAACCCATAGAAATCTAAATAAGACTCTCACTCATGGTCTGCTCCTTCAAAGGTCAAATCATTTATATCTCACAAGTTTTTCTGAAGTGGATTAGGGCTTCAATGTGGATGATTTCTGCTTGTATCTTGGAAAGACCCATTGATAAGTTAGTTTTAGGCTAATTAATTAGGTAATTCTCACTTAATATTTTTGTTAGTTTTGAGTAATTTATAAGAATTTGATAGTGTTTTATGTTCTTTTGTAGGTTTTGTGGAAAAAGGATACGTGATAGCAAAGTGTGGGGCAAAGTAGACAAAAAATGAGCAAAATTAGACTCGGGATGAAAATGGAGCCTAGACACCAGCTTATGGGCATCTAGGCGCTCATATGGATGAAGTTTCATACAAAAACCCGAGAGCAAAACGTCTAGGCGCCATAACTTGGGCGCTTAGGCGCCAATTGATGAAGGAGGCTGAGCACTGTTTCGACGCCTAGGCGCCAGTTCGAAAAATTGTCAACGAGGCTGTGTAGCGCCTAGGTGCTACAATCCTGGCACCTAGGCGCCATTACGAAGCCTAGGCGCTAGAAAATCGAGCCTAGGCGCCATTGCGATCCCAATTCAAATTTCAGCATAATTTTGTTCTAAAATTGCCCCTCTAAACCCTAGCGTATAAATAGAACATTATAGAAGATTGGAGCACGAATTTTTGATAGAGAGAACTTGCAAAAAAAGAAGGAAGGACTCACTACTTTGGAGGAGAAGATCGGTGCAACCCGGAGATGGAAATCCATCTTCCCATCCAAACATACAGTTCTTTTCTTCTACTCCTCATGTTTAGGACATTGTTTAGGATTGTTTTTAGTTTCATTAAGAACTAATTTTGTCTATTTTAGGGCTACGATGTAGCCGGATTATGAATGTTCACTTTTATTTAATTTAATTCAATTTGATGTTTATTCATTATCTATGCTGAGTGTTTAATTTAATCTTAATGCTTGTAAAAGTTTGCGCACATTTTGCATGATTTGTAATTTAATTTGAGGCTGAGAAGTGATAACTAAATTAGACCATGATTGAAAGCCATAAGATCATCATAGAGATATCCATGAGACTTGTGTAACACTATGAATTTCTTGTTCTTAATGAATCTTGGTAAGTTTAAAGTTTCCACAGAGATATAAGAAATTTGCTAACTAGGATAAATTATTAATGCTTGAGAAAGATTAATGACTACCTAAGAGAAATTCGTTATCAGCATAGGAGTAAACATCAGTTGATTAAATTAGATAATTTAAATAGGATTAATTTAGGTGAAATTGGATGTCCTAGTCTTTTATTTTTTAGATTTTCATTTATATTTTTTTGTTTTGTTATTTTTCTATTTTATACTTGATTGTTTAAATAATTTTAGAGTTAACCAATTTCGGTACTTAGTTAGATTAACGCAGTCTTCGTGGGAACGATACTCTACTCACTCTTTATTACTTGTCTACGATTCTGTGCACTTGCAGATTTCTCGCAACACCCCTGTTAGATGGGGATCCAAGAAGCAACAAACTGTCTCACGCTCTAGCACAGAAGTTGAGTATCGAAGTCTTGCCGATGCTGGTGCTGAAATCCTCTGGCTGTAATCCTTGCTCAATGAGCTTTGCATCAGAAAGTTGGATTCCAACTATTTAGTGTAACAATCTGGGCATCATTGCCCTGTCTGCCAATCCGGTTTTGCATTCTCGGGCGAACACATGGAGTTGGATCTCTACTTTGTTCCAGAAAAGATGCTTTAGAAATAAGCAGCGGATATTCTTACTAAGCCAACCTCTTCACTTCCACCGCCTGCTAACTAAACTCAAATGTTATTCCTTCCTCCACACTGAGTTTGCAGGGAGGTATCAAGACCAATACCAGTGTTATTTCTCACGCCACTACCCAAGGCACCACTAATATTGCAGCTGCAGACCAAGGACACCAGAGCTGAGACCTTGCCACCTTTCCACCGGTCTGCTTTGTTGCATACATGGATTGTCTCTCTTATCCAATTCGTTTGCAATTGAAACATTGTCCTATTTTGTTATTATTCAGTAGAATTCGAGAACATATTTGTATTCTTTTAATTGCCCTCTCTTATTAAAGAGGGTTCCTGTGCATTTCAAAGCATAGTGAAAAATCAGCAAATCCCAAAGGGTTTATTATCTTTACACTAACTATTTTGGACTCGCTTTGAAGGTTAGGTTCCTTGTCGCCTTTGTCATTGAACACTTTCTCAAGGTTTAGCTTTGCATTATCTACTCTCAAGGACTCTGCTGCCTTCATTTCTCTGGTGTCTTCAACATTTCCATGAACTCCCAAGGCTCGACACTCTCTAATCACAATAGGATTGGGGTATGTTGAGGTTATTGCATTGTGGAAAACCATTGTGCCCAGACAAATAATAGGTGACCAAAGATTGAAATTATTCAATGAGCATTTCCTGATCATATGTTTGTTAGCATCACCAAGGTGTTTTAATACAGCCAACAAAACTTTCCCACCACACTTCCAAAAACCTCGTATTAACCAAGTGAAAACTAAGATTTCCATATATAGGTTCATCATCATTTTTTTTAGAAGCTACATCCTTTGGTTCAACCTCACAAGTCTCACATTCTTTTCTATCGATATTTTCATGAGAAAGTCAATACGATTCATTCTCACAACCTATGGTGGTCAATTTTGATTATTTATTAATTTCTTCCCTATTAATCCGACTCTCAAGTACCTTCCAGATGGTTCCATAAATACTGCAGTGCCTTGTTGTCTAAGCCCAAATTTATATTGTTCCTGAATTCCATGCTTGGTCCTGCTAAAGGCTTTGAAGTTTTCGAACTAGGCTTTTCATATAAAGGGGAGAAAGGATGTTCAACAATTTTCTGCAACTCAAATTTCCCTTATTTGGCTCCACACTACGATATTTGAGATCTTAGATTTTCCTTATAATCAAATGATTTAAACTGATCCATGAGCTTCCCTTTCATTTCTTCTAAGATAAGATTGTTGAAATACTTATGTTGACAAGCAGAAATCATAGTTAATTCATTCGACATGTCACAAAATTAGAGCATAACTTTATGGACAATTTTATTGTATTATAGTTTATGTATGGTATCGTATTAAGGGCCACAATAGGGTGAAAAAATTAATCTATAATGTGCTTGAGGCCATTGGGTTCCCTCTTTCATAGTATTAGGTGAGCCGATTGAGCCAAATACTTTCTTCTCTTTGTTATCAGAGAAGTCCACCAAGGCATGCTCTCCATATAGCACATTAGATATATTTGTTGGTGGTGTGTGGGGATACAAGTTTGTCTCTTTTGATGATCACAACTTGTAGATCATTTTTTGGCGTACTTCTGACATTTTTCGATGAGTATGGGCAATACATTTTTGCCGTCGGTGGAGGTAATTCTAGAAACACCATTTTTTTTGCATATGCTTCAAATTCCATTAAGATCATGTCATTTTCGAATTCGTTTTGATCATGTTTATTTGGTGTCGAGATCATTCAAACCTAGCAAATAGTATCAGAGCTAGTTTTGTTTGGATTTGGGGCTTTATTTTGGGATTTTTCATTCAAGTTTTGTTAGAAAAATTCAAGTTTTTCATGTTTTCATTTTAGCTTAAGAAAACAAGTTTTTAAGCTCATATACTTCAAATACATGTTACGGGTTTTGTTTTTCTGAAGTTTTATGCATTATTTTGGAGTATTTTTTAGTCTTTTTTGAGCTTCAAAAATGACAGATTATGGTCTCAGAAAGTCTTAATTTTTATGCAATTTTAAGTTAAATGGATGTTTTATGTCAAAAGAGGACAAAATTTTGAGCAAAATGACACCAAAATCAGCTAAAATGGACCATTGGAGGTCTTTTTTTAGGCGGGTCAAGTCACAGGCTCGAATTGGATTGTTTACAGAGTTGATAGTCAGGGACGGCCAAAATGACATATATGCAAAAACGACATGTCTTTTGCAAGGGTTAGGGAGTTATCATTTAGTTAAAACGATATGTCTTTTTCCTTTAAGGTTGAAAACAACATGTTTTTTCCTAGGCCTTGATTCCAAAAAAAAAAAAAAAAAGTGTGTAAGGGGTCCTTTTAGTGCGATGTTTTCATTGTTTTGCTTGAAATTTCATTTTCTAATTTTTCATCGGGTTTATTTGATATCTTACCCACGTTAAAATTGTATTTATTAATGTTTTATGTTGTTTAAGCTATAATTTTGTGGCTAATTGTCACAATAATCAAACAATTTATTTTCTTGAGATTGTTAATAGATTTTGTTTTGACACTTGAATGCCATGAATTACGATACGATTTGGTAAATTAATATGGCATGATAAATTGTGAGATGATGACAGTAATGATGCACTGTCTGTCGTGAGTCTAAACATCTCATATTGTGTTGTAACATCAAATTATTTATTTCTTCTACAATTAAACCAAATTATACTTGATCCATATGGGTGATAAAATTATTCCGTCGATAATTTTATTGAGGATGATAGGATGCTTAGATTGGTGAGGGGATTTTATTGAGCATTATGAACCGAATGGTCCTAGCTATCCTATCAGTATTGGGAGTAATGCATTTGATTGTGATGCTTGATAAATTACCCTTACCTATAAAGGAGTCCTATATGTGCTCAAAAGACCCTAGCACGCAATGATCATTTATGTTTTAAGATCATTCATAAGGCTAAGAAAATGGGTTAAAGGCATATTTTTTTGTTTTTACATGCCTAATGTGATTGCCCTTTCTGTTTTCTTCAGCCTTGAGCAATCCTCTATCTCTGCCATATTGACGCTAAATGGGACAAACTATAAACGGTGGATTGCATCTTTCAAAATGAATTTGGCTGTTATGAAATTGGATTTGGCCTTGAGAGATGCTGCTCCTAGTAAGGGTTCCGCAGATGCTAAATTACTTTATGATGACTAGGATCGTTTAGACAGGTATTTTATGATGATTATAAGGTATCATATGGTGGTTTCTATCTGTGATAGCATTCTTAAAGTGAAAAAAAGGCTATAACTCTATGAAACGAGTTTTTTCACCTCTTTTATGCATTTAAAATGCTTAGTCCTTGATATTTTATTTTATTGTTAGTTTTTTTTAGCTATTTTATTTAATCTTAGTATTTTTATTTTATTTGATTTGATTTTCTTATCTCCAGTTTTATTTGATTAATCTTAAATTACATTTGAATATATTTTTATCTAATTTTTCTCTCTAAATATTTCAATTCTACTCATATGTGTAGATAAACTTGAGAAATTGGGGCAAAAAGACAATCTGAGGAGGCAAAGAGGAGGTGTTGGAACTGGAGTTCATGCCCCAGCGCCACAAAATCCGCACCCCCGCATGGAGTCATGGAACATGGGCGCCCCTATGCTAGCCAAAGCCTGCGGCCACACGACCCTGGCATCAAGCCTGTTCAAATCCAAATCACACGGCCGCACCAATTAATCCTGCGGCCGTGCGTGCCAATCTCTCGACCAGTCATAGCAAAAGTTATCATGAACAAAGATAACTAAGTAAAGAGCGATTTAAATGTCAACCAGTAAAACGTTTATAGAAGGAATGAAAAGATCTCTAATGCTGTAAATGACTAGACATATTAGCAACAAAGAACATATATGCAATGATTGGGCACATTCAGTGATTGACAGTACCAGACAGGCCGCTGATAATTCAAAAACAAAAGTTCAATCTTGATATCAGTCCAAGGAATTCAAAACCAAAAAGTTCTCAATTGAGACACTTGGTTTGCTCATAGCTGCAGCGAAACTCAGGATATGTACGGGTAAAAAGTTATCTCAACGTCACTTATTATGGCATACTTCTCAAAGATCTCATACCTCATCTCTTTGCTGCATTTGAAAGATTCAATTTTTCTTTGTGCTACTTCATGTCACTCCCCGAAACCGGGAGTGACGTAGCAGGTTAATTAAGTTAATTAAATCAAATTTATTAGGTTGATTAAATTAAATTTTAATTAAAATCACCTATTTAAAGAATTTAGTTGGTTATGAAAAATGTGATAAATTTAAAACTTCTTAAACAATTAAAATAATAAAGCAGATATGATAAAATAAAATAAAATAAAATAATGAGAGAGAGACATACATTTTGGGTCCCATTGGGCCCACAACTTGTGTACACACATGAGATTGACAATAATTAAATTACAACCACAATCCAATATAAAAAAAAAAGAAATTAAAATGATACATGTCGTGAATAAATTACACAAACAACCTACTTAAGGTCTTTTACTGCTCGCGAGTCCGATTGGTAGACCCCCAGTCGGTCCTAAGTTGAATTCCACCTCAGGAAAATGTTTGAAAACAAATAAAATGTGAATGAAAGGCTCAGTAGGACTAGATTTTAAAAATTTTGATTTGAATATAAAATTTATCATTAAAGGAAATATTTGGAAAAACAAAACTACATAAATAAATAAATAAATTCATTTAAACCCTTCTTACTAAAACTGTTCATTGTTCGTCTAGAAAGGATATTATTATCTTTTCTTAGGCAAACCATAGTTATCACCACTGTAATGGCCCAGTTGGGTTTCGAGACTTGCCCCCAAAGTCACACTCTACAAGACTAGATCTTTGAGTATGGCATCATGCTCATCTATAATTAGTCAAATCTCCTTTTAGCAAGTGCATTCATTGACATTCATTATGCGGTTTGTTATAAATATCATCATTCAACTGTTTATGGAAACACTGATAAAAATCTTTTTCAATCATTCATTGAATACATTTTGAAAGAAATCATTTTGAGGCAAAACCCTTTAAAAACTTGGCTACCAAAGAAAGAGGTATAAGTCCTACCTATATCCAGCAATGTAACTCAGCACTGTAGTCCGGATCTGCTATATGTTAGCTCCACAGAACCACAAACAACCTTAAATATAAACTAAGTTCATCAATATCTAGCTTAGGAAATTCTATACTACTAAGCTATCTCATGGTCTCCTAGTGTGCCATTTATGTCCACAAAATCATACTATAAAGTTAAAATCTCAATATGGGTTTAAAACAGTGAAAAACGAGTGAAAAATGATCATTTTTCCCTATGGCCAGTCGGCCTGTCGAATTCTCTAGTCGGGCCTATCGAACTACTGAGTTCGGCCTACCGGCCATATGGGTCTAGCCTATCGAACCCACTATAAGTTTGGCCTGCCAATGATATGAATTCAACCTGCCGAACTCATGAATCCGGCTTGCCGAACTGGAAAAATCTAGGAGGTCTGAGACTTCGAGTCTTGGTCACCCTAAGTCCAAAATCTCAATCTAAACCTGTTTTCTCATTTCTCAGAGCATAGAAACATTCATAAATGATAGATAATCATGCTAAAACACATTTAAACAACTTTAAACAAGTTTTATATAGAAAATTTAAAAGAAATCCAAAAATAAAGAAAAAAGAGAAAAAGTTGATTAAGCTTGATTTTGTCCAAATCAAGCTTAGATTCATGAGGGTTTGTGTTCTACTAACCTATATTAAAGGTTTTCTAAGCTCATAAAACTTAGATTATAACATTCTAAAGAAATCGAAAGTTTGGCGAAAAAGTTTGCAATTTGGAAAAAAGTTGAACTAACTTTGAATCCGAGCTTGAAATCAAGTTTGTGGAGATTCAATTGTGCCTCTAGGCTTCCAATCTTGCTGGGAATCAAAGATTGGTGCTAAAGTTTGAATCAAAATTTTTGGGAAGGAAGAGAGAGGGAGAGACAGTGAGTGAGAGGGAGAGAGAGAGAGCTGAGAGAGATAAAAAGAAAAGAGTGGGAAGGGGGAAAGACAGTGAGTGAGAGGGAGAGAGAGAGAGTTGAGAGAAATAAAGAGTGAAGAGTGGTAAGGGGGAAATAAATAGAGGAGTAGAGTGGTTTTCAACATGGAAACCACGTTCAGCACATAAGTTTTAAATGGGACATGTTTGGTATTTAACAAATTGTTTTCTTTCAAAATTCAAAATAACAAATAAAATGCAAATAAGAACAATCAATAGTGGAATTAATTTGAAAACATCACAAGATAATTAAATTAGGTCTAAATTACATTTAGGTACACTAATACACCATGTTACACATTAATCTTACTTAATTAATTTCAGAGTGTTACATTTTAACAGCTTTGGAGCTTCCTTCTCATAAGATGTGACAAAGCTCTATAGGAAATCTTTTTTTGTAACTGAAAAAAATATATAAACTAACCTCCTTCTTTACCAATCCTTTTGAAAATAAAACTTGAAACAACAAAAACCTCAGGATTTGCCTCTTCTTCAAGCTAAATGAAAGGAGTATCAGAAGTTTGATAATAAGACAAGGGCTCAAACCCATTTTGTTGATATAAAGATCCATACCTACTTTAATCTTATCTTCAGATCATGGTTTAAAATGGCCTTCGGGGCATACGCCTCAAGGTGCACCTTAGTTTGAGGCACTAGATCAACACTTCAAGGCTTAAGCCTTGAATTGCTTGGACGAGGCTTGCACCTTTTTTCATTGAGGCATGCGCCTTAAGATGTTTTCCCTTCGAGGCTTATGAGGCATAAGCCTCAAACTGAGGCTATTTTGGGCTAGTTTTCAACCTAACTTTTTTTTTTTTTTAAAAAAAAACAAAGTCAACCCAATATTGAAGTTGGGCTTTAAACCCTAAGTGTACCATCTTATTCAACACTGCATCATCAACCCCTATCTTGATCATCAACCGTCTTTTCATCATCGACCCCTGCAACTTTCGAGCTTGCTCTCCTCTGAGTAGCTACCAGTGACCAAAGCAACCGGCGACAGTTACCTTTAGATTTTGACCTCCTTAACCCTCACTCCTTAGGTTTTTTTCTTTTTCTTTTATTTTCTACCATAGGCTAGTTTTTTCCCCCTCTTATGGCTGCTGTAGTAATTTATATTATAATAGAAGTAAGAGTTATATAAAAGTTATAATGTTATATAAAATGAAAGTTATATAAAGAGAGCAGTTTGTGTTTTTTATTCAATTAGATATATAGTTATTGTGTTTTCTCAAAAAAAAAAAAAAAAGAAGTTATTTTGTATGCTATAAAAGCGATATAAGTATAACTATATAAGAAGAGCATTAGCATACATATTATATTGTATGTGTCTTATGCACTTTCTTAATGTGTGTTTTATGGTTTTGTGATGAACTATGTGCACATTTTATGATATGTTTATGAATTTTATTCAATTTTATTTTACATTCAAGGCTTATGCCTCGATCCGTCTCGAGGTTTACACCTCGTCTCGGTCAAACAAAACACTTCAGTTCCCGTTTTCTCCTTTTAAAACCTTGTTGATATCATCATGCACCATGGATTCCTTTGAAAGGCTTTCAAAACATCTTCTTCAGGCCAACCCCACTTCTTGTAAGCATCAACCTTACTCTCCCACATTGATTTGCTTAATGATAGAGATGCATTCACCTGAAAACAAAGTGCATCTTCAAATTATCAAACCCCATTTCAAACACTTTCTCAACAATCTTTCAGAAAGTACCCGGACTTGCCACGAAAGAGTCAGGCCTGCGTTGCATCATTGTTGTTATATTAGAATCAGGCACTCCATGTTCTCTCAAGATAGTAACATTTAGGTGCCCTATACTCCTTAACATGATTGAGGATATCCGGAAAACGTTTGACGGCACGAATGGTTTTCTCATCAGACTGAAACAAGTCTCTGAAAAATTCATACGAGGGCATAATCTCTTTAGCTAAGTTGTGTCCCAAGATATTAGGGAATACATATAACATTTTGGCCAGTTCAGGGCCTGAAATGCCTTTGGCTTTAAAAAACTGCAATTTCGACAAAATTTTTTTTCTGAGCATCTAACGAGAGTGTATCAAAATTGACACGATTGGAAGCACATAATGCAGCTTCTGGAGAGATCTTAAGTGAGTTTATCAGGTTTGAAGCTTTGAACTAGTTGAGAACAATCTTAGAGGAAAAAAATAAGGGTTTCGAAGAAAACCTAGAATACTAGAGGGTGGTAAAGTCCTTACACAACAACTTCCAAAGAGAATAGTTTTGCGGAGAAATTTAGACATGGGTTCTATAATTGTAGATGCATAATTTCAACTTACGGATTTTTAAGAGCCAATTGTGTTTGCCTCTAAACAAATCTTCAGCTTCGGAGAAGTAAAACCCAGAAGTGAGGGTTTACATTTAACCAATGGGAGGTTTATTTCGTTTGTAGAAGAGGTGGTGAGAAAAATTTATTTCGTTGGTAGAAGAGGTTTGGGTAAAATCATACAGAGTTTTTGGTAAATATAATTAGAAGTAACCTTGGTTGATAAATAGTATAAATTTTTCATATATTATAATAAAAAAATTATTACAATATAAAACTTTTAAATATTTTGAAACAAAAAAAAGCTTCTATGTGCTTATAAAATACCTTAATAATCATTTACTACGGTAGAAATTCCAAATGAATATTGAAACTAAACGACGTAGCGTTTTTTATATTCAGAACAAACGAAACGACATGTGTATGTAAATGTTGTTTGTTTCTCTGTCGTTTGATCATGAAAAGGACGTATGGTTTCAACTAACTGCATTATATTTAAACTTTTTATTCAGACGAGCGGAGTTTATTAACTTTTTGGTAATAGCCTATTCTCAAATAAAAATAATAATAATAATAAAGAGGAATAATTTTGAGATTTACAGGGCATATTCTTATAAACACTCTTTTATCAACGTTGTCTCTTATTTTGACTTTGTTTATGTCCCTTTTATGTTTATTTTCTTTTTAATTTTATTATCAATTGAAATTTTTGTTGTTAAAAAATCAGATCAGAAAACAACCTTATTGACATATATTATTGCAATATATTTATTTGTTTTCGCTCCTCACGACTTGTCGTTGAATGAATGGTGTTGAAACCTCATGTCCTTTCTAGTATAGTGGCGGCTAGCGCAAGAAAACATTTGACTGTTTTTTTAAAACTTTTTCATAACTAGTTTGACTATTTTTTTGCTTCTGACAAACTGATGTTTTCTTTTTTTCCCTTTTTTGGTATCTTCCATTTTGTCTTGAATGACGAACTATAATTTTAATTTATTCAACCTATAGAGCTTGGAGAAAACCGACATGTCTATTGGTACTTGGGGAAAAAAAAAGTATCATTACGACCGCTTAAACTTTCAACATAAAAATTACATGTTATGGCACATTATATTTATTCATATCATATTTATAAAAGTTGTACTTTATCAGTCATATTTGTTTAGCTTTTGTCGTACTTATATATGTATAACATTCATAAACAAAGCTGACATTTATGAAAATTTCTCTAAAATTTCTTCCATCTTGTTGCAGGCATTATCATCAATTTCATGCCTCACTATACCACGAAGTACAGAAGATCCTTCACACTCCAAATTAAAAAAAAAAAAAGAAACTGTTGATAAACTTGAGGTGGGATGGAAGCTTTTGGTTTACAATATTGGAAAATTCTAGTTTTTCAGAATGCTAAAATGAAAATTAGAAGATCGCATTATGGAAAAGCTAGAATATGTCTTAATTACCCAACAAATCAGCATTATGATTCTAATAGAGACCGATATTGGATCTTAATATCGATTGTACAAAGCTTTATCAAATAACTGATCTCTCTCTCTTATAGTCGTTTCCCTGTGTTATGCCCATGTAATTTGTAATTTGGTTGCTCAGGAGCTTCCTAGATATGTGCTTGGGCAAGACAAGAGACCGTGAACTCCAAATTGTAAGTAATTACAGATTCAAGACTGCATTTAAACAGAACTAATGATTCAGGTAGGCGCTAGTAATAAAGCTTTTCATTTAGTCAGATTACGGCCAAGGCTAGATATGCGAGTTTATAGTCGGCTTGCAAATAAATTCTAATTAGGTTTGTTGCTGAGAGAAACTCTTCGGATCATTCATTACAAATGAAAAGAGCAAGATTCGGCCATCATTTAAATCAATTCAAATCTTCTGTCATAATTTATTATGACACGTTCTTTAATAAAAAACATGTAAAAATCAATCAAATATTATTTCACTTTTTAAATGACCTGTCATAATATAATTGGTTGGATACCATTTGAGACATCATAATCTAAATTGATAGCTTAAATTGGGCTAATCTGTCTAATTTAAAATTCAAATCCTCCCTCTATTTTAACATTTCTAATCAATATTAAACAATGATTTTATTCTTATATATTTGTATTGATAATTTAACAATATTATTTCATATTATTTTTTGATTAAAAAATTAAAACTAACATATGCAAATCAATTATGTCTAAAAGGCTAAACAAATTCAACAAATCATTTATAATTACCTTCAAATTATTTTTAATAACAAATTCATTCACAAAACCTCAATAAACCTAATTATTAATGAATATAAAATAGACTACTAATTATAGCATGAAACAATGGCAGAGGGACGATGATGAGGAGTAGCTATGACGGGAGGTGAGGTGATGATGGCGACAGCTATGGAGGCTATGGGAGTCTCAAAAGGAGATGACAATAATAAAGGTGCGGAAGGTGGCAGATTCGAACATAATGGAGGCGAGGGTGAGACGACGAGGACAACGACATTGCTGAGGTTTGATTTTCGAAGAGAGAGAAGTACCATTCTAAGCGTTTAATTTTCAAATGGGCAGGCATACAAATTATCTTACATGACAGTTTTTTACAAACAGTCGTGAAATGTTTTACATTAGAGAATGGTAGGTGGTACAAACATCCAAAATACAGAGGTCTTCATGCCATGTTATTTATGATGATGGTTTTTAATTAGCGTTGTCTAATGCACTATTTGTTGTAGTGTGTGTAAGAAAATTATGATTTTAGAAAATTTGCTATTGGAGCTGAGTACATTAATTGTTTCTTGCTATTGCAATTTCAGGAACCCTGTGATGATCTCATTACTATACGTTTCAGTTTAAGTTTAATTAAGTTTAAGTTTGAGTTAAATTAAAAAAAAATTATAAAACTTAAAGTCAAATAATAAGGTGTAACACCCAGAAATTAATTAAATGATATTAGAATGTAAAATGGTGGATTAGTGTGCCATAATAAGTGTTTTAAACTCAAATTTATCATTTTGTGAAAATTAAAAAACTTTGTGTTATTTTACTTTTTTAATAATTTTAAATTATATTAAGTTGTTTTAATTGTTAATTGAAATTTTAACAAAGCAATTTAATTTGAAAGCAGCGTATTGTTGCACACGGTTCTGTGCAACTAATTTTCTCTCTTCCTCTATTTAAATCACTCTCTCTCTCATTCACTCTCATTTTTCTCTCTCTTCTCTCTCTTTCTCGTGCACTCTGTCTCTCTTCCTCTCTCTCGGTCTCTCACATTCTCTCTCAATCTCTCTCTAAATTTTTGAAACAAAATCTGATTTCAAGCTTCAAGATTGTGGATTGAAGGCTCGGGAATGTGATTGAGCAACCACAAACTCGATTCAAGCTTCGATTCAAGGTTAGTTTTCAAAATTTCTAGCATTTTGAAATCTAAGCATTTCTAAGCTTAGAAAACCTTCAATCTAGGTTAGATGAACTTAGATTAACTTGAATATAAACTTTGTTTCATAAAAAACGGATTTAAATCAAGATTTTTCATTTTTCTCAAATTTTTCTCATTTTTGGATTTTTCCAAAAATTTTGTTTAAAACTTTTTTTGATGCATCAAAAAGTAATCTACTATGCTTTTCTATCAATTATGATCATTTCCCGTGCCTGAGAATTGAGAAAACAGGTTGGAATTGAAGATTTGGGCTCGGGGAGGCCGAGACCCGTGCGTGAAAATTTCTAGAATTTTTTCATATTGGCAGACCAGATTCATGTGTTCGGCAAGCTGGATTCATCCGACCGGCAGGCCGAACCTGGAAATGTTCAACTGATCGGACTTGGTTTTTCGGCAGGCCGAACTGTGCAGTTCGGCCGGCCGAACCAGAACGACTGGCAGACCAATCAGGCATGGTGCAATTTTGTGATTTTTCACCCGTTTTTACCCTTTTGAACGCCGATTGAATTTCTAACTTTATAAAATGATTTTATAAACCTAAATGGCACACTAGGACACCATGAGATGATTTAACAACCTAGGATATCTCAGGTTAGATACTAATATACCTAGTTTTCATTTAAGGTTGTGCGTGGATCCGCGGAGCTAACGTATAGTGGACCGGGATTACAGTGTGGGACACCGGCACGAATAATGAGGTAAGACTTCTACCCCTTCTTTGGTAGCCAATTTTAAATGTTTTGGCCTCAAAGTGATTTTTAATAAAATATTTTTCAATGATTGGTTGAAAAAGGATTTCTTGTTAACTGTTTTCTTAAACAGTAGATTGAGGTGTTTTCATAATAAACCTCATAATAAATGTTAAAGATTATATTTGGTAAATAGAGATTTTAATTATAAAAAGATATACGGGCATGATGCCATATCAGAGATCGGGTCGTATAGTGAATGACCTTGTGGGCAGGTCCCGAAACCCAACTAGACCACTTCGGTGGTGAATATCATAGTTTGCCTGAAATAATAAAAAAGTACTCTTGATGAACTGTTTCCAATACACTTTTGATAAATGAAAGTACTTATTTAATTTTATTTTATTTATTAAGAAATGTTCTATTAAACTATTTATCTGTTTATTTTTAAGGTATAGTCCTACTAAGTCTTTCACTCACATTTTACTTGTTTTAAAATCTTACCCCATAGGTGGATATCAGCTTAGGATCGGAGAAGAGTCCGCTGACCGGACCTACGACCAATAGAGGATTTTGGTAGGTTGTATCATAAAAATTCAAGGCATGTAAATTCTTAACTCTCTTTTCTTTGGACTGTGGTTGTATTGTAATATTGTTAATACTATGTGTGTGCACAATATGTGGACCAGTGGGACCCATACTCACTTCACCCCATATTAAACTGTTTTTATTGCTCTCTTTATTTGTTTGAATATTATAATTGTTCATTCTAAATAAATGATTTTTAAAAATTATCACATTTTTATTCATAAAACTAATCCTAAAACCCAATCTTTGACTAAACCTCTATTTAATTAACTTAATTAATCCATCACCTCACCTCCTGTACTCCGGGGCGTAACATAAGGTTTAAGCATGCTAAGCTATAGTTTAAACGTCGAATCTTAAAAAAAAATAAAAACAAATATAAAAAAAGATAATTAGCATATTAGTCCCTAAACTATGAATATTATGTTACTTCAGTCCTTGCTCTATTTTTTTGATACATTACTGTAGACGGTTTATCTACAATCAAATATAGAAATGTTAATTCGGATCGTTTTTGTTTTATTTGAGAAACTTGGACCCTCAAATCACCATTATTTGGACCTATTAGCTCTTAAACAAAGGTGTAAGATCAAACTACAATAGAAAGAATAAAATAATACTGTAAAAAAAAAAATACCACACGTAGAATTTAGAGTGGTTCACTTTGTTAAAAGAGCTACGTCCACTGTACTATAATATGATTTGTAACACCCCGAAGTTAATTAAATGATATTAGAATGATGAATGGTGGATTAGTGTGCCATAATGAGCATTTTAGCTTTAATTTGAATGTTTTGTGAAAATTTAGTAACCTTGCATTATTTTACTCTTTTAATCATTTTAAATTATTTTTAATTGTTAATTTAAATTTTAACAAAAGTAATTTGATTTGAAAACAGTGTGTAGTTGCACATAGTCTTGTGCAACTAATTTTCCCCCTCTTTTCTATTTATTTCATTTCTTCCTCTCTCTCCTCATTTTTCACTCTCACTCTCTCTCTCCTCTCTCTCGCACACTCACTCTCTCTCTCGGTTTCTCTCCTTCTCTCCCATTCTCTCTCTAAATTTTTAAACAAATTTTGATTTCAAGCTTCGGGTTAGAAGATTGAAGGCTCGGGAACAAAATTCAATAACAAAAACATCGTTTTCAAGCTTCGATTCAAGGTTAGTTTTTAAAATTCAAAAGTTTTTCAATTTTTCAAATTTTCTTGCATTTTGGGATCTAAGCAATTTTGAGCTTAGAAGAGCTTTGATCTAGCTTAGAGTAACTTAGATTAACTAGGATTGAAACTTTATTTCATCAAAAACGGATTGAAATCAAAATTTTTCATTTTTCCTCTATTTTCTCTATTTTCGGATTTTTGTGACAATCTTGTTTAAAACTTGTTTTAATCCATTAAAAAGTGTTCTACTATTATTTTCTATAGTTTATGATGATTACCCATGCCTGAGAATTGAGAAAACAGGTTAGATTTGAAGATTTGGATTCGGAATGCCGAGAACCTGTGCGTGAAAATTTCTGGAATTTCCTAGATCGGCAGGCCGAACTTGATATTCGGCAGGCCAAATTCAAAGGATCGGCAGGCTGGATTCATCTGACCAGCAGGCCAAACCTGGGGATGTTTGGCCGACCGGACTTGCATTTCCGGCAAGCCGAACTGTGCAGTTTGGCCGGCCGAACTAGGGAAACCGGCAGGCCTACCGAGCAAGGAAAAATTTTGTGATTTTCACCCGTTTTAACTGTTTTGAACCCTGATTTAAATTTCATCTTTATATAATGGATTTATAAACCTAAATGGCACACTAGGACATCATGAGATGATTTAGTATCATAGGATACCTCAGGTTAGATACTAATGGACTAAGTTACTATGCATTTAGGATTTGTGCTTGGATCCGCAGAGCTAACGTATAGCGGGCTGGGATTACGGTGTGGGACACCAGCACGAGTATTGAGGTAGGACTTCTACCCCTTCTTTGATAGCCAGTTTTAAATATTTTGGCCTTAAAGGGATTTTTACGAAAATGTTTTCAAATGATTTGTTGAAAAAGGTTTTTATTAACTGTTTTCTGAAACAATAGATTGAGGTGGATTTCATAATAAACCTCATAATGAATATAAATGATTATATCTGGTAAAGAAGAGATTTTATTAATCAAAAAGATATATATATGTATATATATATTTGAGGGCATGATGCCATATC